>JAMKCH010002301.1:0-48570 GCA_023653785.1 Ophioderma brevispina | reverse complement strand
ATATTTTTTGAGGAAAGCTTTACATCGGGGCAAAAAAATCAGTAACTTTCGATTTTTAGGGACACCTGATATGTGAAATCTCTCGTTGCACCTTAACGGTCTATAGGTTATCAGGAGTGAGGTGAAAGACGCTCCGCTATTAGTGTAAAGGTTGCATGAACACGCTCTGCAATCATTGTTTCACTGCCACTTTGTATACATCACTTACTGAATTGAATTTTTACAGTTATTCTGAGTCTCCTAATACAAATGAGGGAATTGACGTCAACCAACAACAAACCATGGCCAAAGTGGCGGCACCAGACCTTTTTCTGGGGGGGGGGGGGGGCAGGGCAAGTGAATTTTTTTTTTTGGGGGGGGGAGGGGGGGCCAAACAAAAGTGAAATTCTGGTGGGGGGGGCAAAGTATTTCAAATATTTGGAGCATTTTACATCCAATTTTGGCCCCAAATAGCTATTTTTCCAAAACCATTTCCCAAAATCGCCCCGCCGAATTTTGCAAGAAATCCCTATCATTTTTCTCTAGGCCGGGGGGGGGGGCAACGGGGGGGGGAGAAAATTTTGGGGGGAAAGCCCCCCCCCCCTGACGCCGCACTGGACCATGGGTCATCTATGATTATCCAAAATATAGGGGTGGGCAAGTTACGACTTTTTTGCAAAAACGAGTGATTATGGCCATTTTGGCTCCTGCAAAAAGAATACAGCAAGATTTTCACTGAGATTAATTTTTGGGTTGGGTTCCATGGATTTTAGTTTGTTACATTAAGTCAATGGGACTTTGAGGTTAAATTAGTTATTTGCCCACATACAAAACTATATGAACAACATGTAACATGCACACGTGCTAAGTAGATTGCCTCCCTTTGTAAAAACCATAGGTTCCAAAATAACCAAGTCATGATTGTCTAGAATAAAGAAAAAAAATGTCTTTACCTGCAGAGGGCATGTAGTCAATCATTAGCACAGCTACAACTCACCTACTTATGGTTTAAATTATTTATAGAAACAGGAATGCAAACGCTCTTCGCCGGACTAGTCTGGCGAATTACTGTTGTTGAAATCTATTTACGGACAAACTACTGGATTAGTAATATTGTCACAAAGTTAAATTGTTCCATGTTGCATTTTGTTCACCCGTGAATCCCAATTCTTTCTGTGTCACCCTGTTGTTTGGTGCTTGACATTGTCTTTCATTTTTGTATCCTTTGTCTGTTCTACTGTCCTTCTGTGTAGTGCTCAGCTGCCACAACATTCTTTCTTTATGTACTGGGTGTTAAGTCTTTTGTTGTCTAGTGGTGTTGCGTCTGTTAGTATTGTGTAGTTCGTGTGATCTGATGGCTGAGAGGGATTGGTGTTTGCGGGTGTGGTATGGTGTGCGTCCGAAACTTGTTTTATTTTTTAAAGACTTCTGGCAGTGTGTGGTATTTGAAAGTGGTTGGATGTAAGCTGTGTATGTACGTTTATTTGCAAATTAAAGAATATTTTAAGCTTTTGTGAGGTTAAATTTAGTATTAAATCTGCAGTCAGGGGGGGGGGTATATTTTCTGGCTCTTCTTTCAACATGACGTTTGGAGTACGAGTTAATTTAGATTTAATATAGCGTAAGTTAGGTACAGATTGTAGGTTTAGGTATGAATTAAGATTTGTTTGAATTACGTAGAATTGTTTTGACTGTTTGGCACAATTATTGGCTCTTTGGTGGTGGGCACTTGGTATATAGAGCCCCGGCCGCCGAGGATTTGCCCTTTGACACAGAGTTACGGTACCTCCAAAACTTGTTAGTCCAACATGTTGGTTTGTCTTGGGTGGCGGGCGTTGCTGTTTAACAAAGAGCCGGAAGGATTAGTATTCCGCCACAAGCTACTTGCCTCAAATTTTCTCCCCATATCATTAGATCGACATTCAAAAAGAGGCGACTTTTTGATGGGGGTAGGTAAAAATGGGGCCTGGTATTTTTTCTGGGTTTTAATAAAAAGAAAATGAAAAAAAAAATCACCGCGAAAAAAAATGATCGCATAATTTGGTGTGTGTCTCTTTCCACCTACTCGCTCTCTTCCTTCTATCCTACGCTCCACGTCCACGCTCTGACTACAATCCGTATCTTACCTTACTCTACAGTGATATCTTATATTTACATTATTACTACTTAAACTACTAACATTTATCCTATGGTCCGCCGGACTCCGGAATTGACCGTAATAATCTAGAGTCTTCTGTCTAATCCTGTAGACCACCGTGTAATTGCGTTGGGGTAAGAAGTGTTTGTGTTGGAAATATAACTATCTAATATGTATATAATATTAATATATAAGAAAGCGTAAAATATGTATATCTGAAAATCTTGTTCAATTTGACGGGAAATGGCCTAAGAGGAAGTGGAGATGGCGGGTGTTAAAGATTTGAACAATTGGCTTAAATTCCCCTAAATTTGAATTTGTTTGGGGAGTTCAAAATACTAGAATATAGAAACACCGTGGGAAGGCGCCTTAAGTCAAAGGATAGAGGTTGGCCAGTACCAAAATAGCGTTTAGGGGTGTTTTTCACAACTAATATGAATGTACGTAAGGGGAGAAAAATGAGGAACATGGTTTTCAGTTTGACAGGATTTTTTTTTGTTTTTAGTTTTCCAAAAATCATGTCAAAATAAGCCTGTTTTGAGCCCCCAATTTATAATTTTGGCAAATATTTTCAGAAAATTTGTTTGTAAAAATTGTTCTTTTTTCTCTTGAGTTTCAGATTTTTGGGCCTGTTGGCCATTTTGATCTCCACCAAAGAAAAAAGATAAACTCTCGAAAGGTCCGCTCGCCCGTAAAACGGAAGTTTTTTTTTTCGTCGCCTATATTCGACATTAATAAGCAAAAAATCTAGTATCTAGTTGCACCTTTTCATGACGCCGTCAACAGGCAGTTTAGATAGTTTTCTAAGAAACTGGTTCATTTTGACACTAATAAGCCAATTGTTTGTTATTATTGCAATTTTATTGTAAATAAAAATGTATTGAATCGAACACGACCAAAATCTTAATTTTCATATTTCTGTATTTTCCAAAATGTTAGACATTTTCAAGAAAAATGGTGGAAATTAATTTAAAAAAAGTGTCCAAGAAAGTGGTTCCAGTTCGACCCTAATAAGCACAAAAAAAAAAAATCGGTTTTAAGGAGTGAACTAGTGTATAGCATGGATGTCTATTTGGTTGCTTGTGGTGTAGATTGACAGGGGTGAAGAATGACTATGGTGGAGTAGGATGACACGTGTATCACCCTATACCCTAACTATAAACCCTAATCCTAAGCCCTAACCCTAAACCCTAACCTAACTCTAACTCCCTAACCTAACCCCTAACCCTAACTCTAACCCTAACCCTAACCCTAACCCTAACCTAACTCTAACCCACCGAACCCTAAACCCTAAACCGAACCCCACCCCGAACCCTAACCCTAACCCCAACCCTAAACCCCACCGAACTCTAACCCTAACCCTAATCCACCCTAACTCTGACCCTAACCCTAACCCTAACCTAAACCTACCCCAAACTCTAACCCTCAACCCAAGCGACCTACTCTACCCAACCCGTAACCCCTAACCCTAACCCTAACCCTAACCCTAAACCCTACCCTAACCCTAACCCTAACCTAACCTAACCCCGAACCCAACCGCTACCCCTAAACCCTAACCTAACTCTAACCCTAACTCTACCCCTAACCCTAACCCTAAACCCTAACATTCCCCTTACTCAAACCCTCTAAACTCATGGTCCAATGTGCATAGTAATATGCGGGGAACGTGACAGACTCTCCCCTATAGCAAATGAATCATCAATTTAGATGACACTAATGACCTTTAGAGCGACAAAATGGCGACCTACACAGATAACTAAGCGGACGAAATGACAGAAAGAAATCACTAAAAATATCATATTTGGGAATATTGTAAAATCTTCTTCCCAACTAAAATGATTAAATATCTTAGGAGTCATTAAGTAGTTATTTGATCCTAGAAAAGTTGTTTATAAACCTGTGGCTGAATCTAAATTCATACCAATAGGGCCACCAATTCTACCCAAAATATAATTTTGGAATTTGGTTTGACACCTTTGATAATAAATTTTTGTACGGTTAGCGTGTACGCGTGTTCAAAGTTTGTTCAAATTGGTGAAAATTAGTTGTCAAGTCAACTAGTGGACATGCAGCTAGTGGCAGAACTCAGAAATTTAATTTCTACTCCAATCAAATTATGCATTCTAGGTCGTTATGCCATTTCACCCACAAATGGACTGATCCAAAAGTCTGGTCTGGGTTAGGGCAAAGCCTAAAACTTCGCCTTTGCAGTCCAATTTATTTTCCTGACGTTTGCAGGGCCGGTTGTCAAACACTTCATTTTGGGCATGTGTCACGTCTACATGGACTGATCGTAAAGTCTACGCGTGTGCAAAATGCCCCTGTCATATTCTTGCGTGAGTTAAATTCTGTATTCATTGGGAGACGCGTATTTGTCAGCATCAAATTTCAGACCCTTGGATTTTCAAACTAGCTACTTGTCATGTTTTAATTTTTACAATTTTTAAGCCTCCAATGTTTCATATTGCCAGCTCTGCTTCGGATAGGGTCCACAGAGTTTGCGCAATATTGCGAGGTGGTGGCATCACCGGATTTGTGATAGGACTCCTACTTTACTTCTTTTGAGTGTTAGTGTTGTTTTTATGAGTAGCTTACGATTGGCCTAGGACAGATTTTTTCTAGCTGCCGAGTTCTTAAGATGAGCACTGTGCTCCTCCTCGGTACACCTTCGAGCCGTGGCAGTTAAAAATGTCCGTCGTGTTTATGTTTATGTTCATCTTCGGAAAGACACCATTTTTATTTTAGTTTAATGGCCGTACATTTTTCTAGAGCACATTCAAAACTTTGAGATTCAGAGTACTGAAAATTCTATGCCATAATCTTGCGCGATCTAAAAATAAGGGATCGGGTCAATTTGCCGTTTATGTTGCCAAGTTCAGCACAGTTTGTTGAGTGCTGAGATTGGTCTGACGTGTTTTTAAGAAGTTTGTGATGGTGATTTTCCTCATTCTGAAAAAAAATTTGTGTCCTTTGCCGACAGGTGGTTTTTGACACAATGATTCTGAACATTTGGAAGTAATGAACATGCTCTCACTTGTGTGTTGCAAAGATCACACGTAAGTGTGATAAAGATGTACACATGGTAACTTTAAAATTTAGGTTTGGATTTAGTTTATGTGGGGATTTAGGTTTAAGGTGTTGACCATAAATGTCATTTGAAAGAATTTCTTACAAATTTTCATTCGTAATTTGCCAACATTGTCTGTCTTGTTATGAGGTGTTGAATGTTTTCTGTGTATAAATATATCTGGATCATCATTTTGGTGTTATTTAATAAATTTCCAATGAACTTAAACGGTGATCTTTCCTGTCGTTGGGATGTGATCTATCGTTACCGGCAGTTCACCATTCTTTGGCCGGTAAATTTGCTCGCACCTCAGCTGGCCGGTTTGATCACTACATTGTAAAAAATTAGTGTCAAATCAAAAGAACCAAGACTGAGAAGTTAACAGAATTAAACTGTATAGATAATTTTTATGGCAAAGAAAATCACTTGTCGGGTCTTTACTTTGTTTTAAAGTCAAACCAGTGCCTTATCTAATTGTAACATTATTTCAACCCTCGGTACGTGACATTTTTGGCGGCCAGCGGTGGTTGTCCTTTTATTTCTCAATATTAGGACGGACGCCCCCTCGATTTGACTGTTAATTAATGATTTTTGTTATTTCATAATTGAGGGTTCAAATTATGTCCATGTTGTGTTTTTATGATATGTAGGAAAGTATTCAATGGAGTTGGAATTATGATTGCCAGTGTTTCATCTATTTCTATAGTATTGCAGTTTCTTCTTGTAAACTTTTAAAATTACTTTAAATGTAATTGTAATTGCACACATGGACACTGTTTCACTCAATTGAAGATCGCACAACGCAAGACGTTTTAAAGTTTTGAGCTGAGTTCACCTGATAATATTGAGCCGGACTACTATCACAGATGCGACTTTGCTGGCTGCACAGACAACATTTAAATGTTACGTATTCCAGTACGTTGTTCCTGAATATTTGTATTATGCTGATCTGTGATGCTATATGCAGTTGCCAATGTATATGACAGTTGGGAATCATCTTCATGAATCACTTTGCTTTTGTATGTTCATCGATTCATCTCTGGACTGACTTCCATTTAATTTGATTTTGACAGTACAATGGTCATCTTTCGGCTACTTTCTGTATTGGACTCCTTGCTCAATTTTAGCAGTATGCCGTCCGGAACTGTAATAACAATATCGGCATGGTCGTCGTCAGACAGAAGTCTCCAGGTGTCGTTTTTTTTCTCTACCGTACAGAGTTGCTTTGAGAGTTCACCAACTTGGCCATGACCATCGCCATGCAGTTTGAACTTAATGCAGTAGTTTGCAGTTTTACTTGCTATAACTTGCTTAACCTTATTCATATCTGCACATGTGGCAACGTTTGTCATGCTTATCAGATCGCCTTTATTCAAACATTGGAAATATGCTACATGCTAAGCTGCAAGTTCAAGTTCTCCGACAAGCTCAAGTTCTCCGATAAAGCTCACGTTCTCCGATAAAGCTCACGTTCTCCGATCAAGCTCAGTTCTCCGATCAAGCTCAAGTTCTCCGGCAAAGCTCAAGTTCTCCCGACAAAGCTCAATTCTCCGACAATCTCAAGTTCGCTAAGTCAAGCTCAGTTTCTCCGAATCATGCAAGCTCAGTTCTCCATCAAGCTCAATTCTCCGATCAAGCCCAAGTTCTCCGATCAAGCTCAAGTTCTCCATCAAGCTCAAGTTCTCCGATCAAGCTCAATTTCGCCCGACTATAATCTGGGAAAAAAAAGTGTTACTATTATCGAACTCTATTAGACTCTTTGCCATTTATCCAAGAACTTTCTTTCTGGTGCAATATTTTATGGACAGTAAAGTGTAAGAAAGTGTTTAATGCTATTTAGAATTCGTTTGGATCTAACCTTAATAAAATTTAGATTCGTGACGAATCTCATGAGGGAGAGGGGTAATTGTCACAAATTAAATTTGTTCCATGTGTGACTTTTTGTTTCACCCTGTGAATCCCAATTTTTCTGTGGTCCCCGTGTTTGTTTTTGGTTGCTTGGAATTGCTTCATTCTTTTATCCTTTGTTCTGTCTACTGGTCCCTCTGTGAGTGCTCACTGCCCACACATTCTTTCTTTTCATTACGGGGTTAATCTTCTTGTTTGTCTAGTGGTGGCTCTTTATTGATTTTGGAGTTAGTGTGACACTGATTCTGAGAGGGATGGGTGTTTGCTGGTGTGTGGTATGTGTGTGGTCTCGAAAGCGTTGTTTTATTTTTTAAAGACGTCTGGGCAGTGTGTGGTAGTTGAACAGGGATGGATTGTAATCTGTGTATGTACGTTAGTGTTGCAAATTAAGAATATTTTAAGCTTTTGTGAGTTAATTAGTATAAATTCCGCAGTCAGGGGGGGGGGAGAATTATTTTCTGGATTCTCTTTCAACATACCGCTTGGAGTAGGATTTATTCTAGATTTAATATAGCTTCAGTAGGTTAACAGTATTAAGACGTTTATGACTGCAATAAGATTTGTTTGAATTTACGTAGAAATTGTTTTGAATGTTTGGCACACTTATTTGGGCATCTTGGTGGCTGGGCACTTTGTGTATTATAGAGCCCCGCCCGAGATTTGCCCTTTGCACACAGAGGTTCGGTACCTCCAAATTGTTAGGTCCAAGATGTTGGTGTCTTGGGTGGCGGGCGTTGCTGTACAAAAGCCCCACCCATTCTAACACCAAACATAGAATTTGGAATTGTTTGACATCCTTGATATCAATTTTGTGTCGGTAGCGGTGTCGCGTGGTCAAAGGTTTGTTGCAAATTGTGAAAATTTTAATCTTGTCAGTCAACTGTGGACATGGCAGCTAGGGCAGAACTAGAAAATTTAAATTCATAATCATCAAATTGGGCATTATAGGTCTTTATGCCATTTCACCCACAAATGGACCGATCATAAAGTCTGGTCCCTGGGTTATGGCAAAGCCGAAAAAACTTGCCTTTTGGCATCCAGTTATTTTCCTGACGTGGTTGGCAGGGCCGGTTGCAACACTTCATTGTGGGGCATGTGGCACGTCTCCTGGACGGATCGTAAATTCTACGCGCGTGTGCGAAAATGCCCCAATTTCATATTCTTGTCGTGAATTTAAATTCTTTCAATTTGAGACGCGATTTATCGATCAGAAATTGCAGCATTTCGATTGTTCAAAAACTACGTAATCTGCATGTTTTAAGATGTATACAATTTTTTAGAGCCATTCAATGTTTTTTATATGGCCAGCTCTGCTTCGGATAGGGTCCAAGAGTTGCGCAATATGGGTGGTGGCAGCCCCGGGAGTTTGAGAGGCTCCTACTGTATTCTTTGAGGTGTTAGTGTTTTATGATATAGTAGGCTGTGATTGGCTAGGAACGAATTTCTACTGCCGAGTTCTTAAGATGAGCACTGTGCTCCTCCGCGGGTTAAACCTTTCGAGGCATGTGGCAGTTAGAATGTCGCGTCAAGTGTTTAATTTGTGTTAATCTTAGGGAAAGACACATTTGATTGTAGTGTATGCAGTAGCATTTTTCTAGAGCACATTCAAAACTTTGAGATTCAGAGTTAGTACTGAAATTCTATGCAAATCGCATAGCTGCGATCTAAAATAAGGTATCGGGTCAATTTTCTTTTATGTTTGCCAAGTTCAGCCCCCCCCACCCCACAGTGTTGGTTTGAGTGTTGAGATTGGTCTGACAGTTTTTTTAAGAAGTTTGTGATGGTTGATTTTAGCGGAGCGGCCGAGCCTTGAAAAAGTCTTGAGTCTTTCGAAGTTACCCCTCTCCCACCCGTACACAAACAACAACACCTATTTGAAGGAAAATATAGAAGATTTAAGAAATGATGGTTGTGGTTGAACTATTTGTGGGCGGGATTGATTTTTCTATGCCGAAAAAATGAAATTTGGGCTGCAAGTTAAGCGAAATTATTATTTTTTATATTTTTTAAGGTTAAAAATATTAAACTCTTATTTTTATGGTAATCCTTTTTGTTATGATATAGTTTTATACGGTGCTAAAGGTTCAGGTAAAAATCGTTGTGGTGACATGTGATAAAAAGGATGCTGTTTTTAGGAAAAAAGGTAAAAAGTGATTTTGGGGCTTAAATTATATACCATGTATCTATTGAAAAAAACAGAAATGCGTATATAAAATGTCAGAGATGAAGTATTGCATGTGATTAAAATTGTTTTGCTAAGAAATTAATAAATCTTGATATTCTTTAGTTTTAGCCCAAAAACGTGATTTTTTTGACACAAAAATCACCCCTGCACCAAAGTTTTTGACCAAACCATTCATTTTTTAAATTAGTTAGACTATCTTTCGAAAATAGAAGTGGTTGCGTTTTGTTTGTACCGAGGGGAGGTCTGTTTTTGTCGACAATTTGCAGTCCAAACCGCTCAACTTTTTCATTCTGAAATTTTGTGCCTGCCGAACAGGGGTTTTGACACAATGATTCTGAACAGTTGGTAATTAATGACATGCTCTCACTTGTGTTGTTGCAAATGATCACACGGTAAAGTGGATTAAAAGATGTAACACATAGGTAACTTTAGAAATTAGGTTTACAGGGATTTAGGTTTAGGTTTAGGTTTAAGGTGTTGACCATACTTGTCATGTTGAAGTAAATATCTTAAACCAAATTTCATTCTTAATTTGCCAACATTGTCTGTTCTTGTTATGAGTGTTGAATGTTTTCTGTGTATCAAAATATATTTGGATGCTCCATTTTGTATTAATTTAAATAAATTTGCCAGGAACTTAACGGTGATCTCCTGTCAGTGGGATGTGAGTCATCGTTACCGCAAGGCCGTTCTTCTTTGCCGGTAGATTTGCTCACATCTCAGCTGGCCGGTTTGATCACTTACATGGTAATAATTTTAGTGCAATCTCAAGAAAGAAACAAAGCGAAGAATTTTAACATAATTCAACTTGGATAGATCATTTTTATGGCAACTGAAAATGCGAATTTCGGGGTCTTACTTTGTTTTAAGTCAAACCAGTGCTTAGGTCATAATTGTAAAATTATTTCACCCTCGGTACGTGACAACATTTCTCTTTACTCTAAATAATAATTGAAATACATTTATGTTTTGAAAAAGCCCATGGTTGGATTCGAACCTGTGAACCTCTGCATTATAAATCGATGTTCTTATCCACTACACGAGAGCGAGGGAGGATGTGGGTGGTCATTGATTTTAATCCTACATAAGCTTTTACGGAATAAACCTATAAACTATGTGATAATGCTAGATATACTAATAAATACGCCGCATAAGTTGGGTCCGGTAAAGTAATTTCACAACTTAATTCGCCGGACTAGTCTGGCGAATAGTCACTTCCAACAGGGCTACACCTCTTTACCACATGAGTTGCCTGCTCTATGGATGTTAATACACGTACCGCACACATGCACATCTGGTATGAACACCACGATACCATTCACAGTTATTAGCAAGTTATATAACTGGGTGCAAAGGCTTGACCTTACAACAATACTCCTTCCATTTTTCACTCACTCACACACGAGTGGTCCACACCTAAATTTATCTTAAGTGAAAATTGTTTGTTTTAAGAGTTCTTCTTGATGATTACGGATGAGTTCACATGGCCGAGAATGGTTTTTAGATTTGGCCAAAGAGGTTCTATATGAATAGAGGGCACACGGGTTACGATCTTTTTGAAATATACCGTCTCGCATGTTTTTGCGACCACAAAGAAAACCTCAGAGTACCAACAATAGAAGCAATGGCTGCTACGCTTCTCTTTTCCACATACTGTGGGTGCCCGCCGAGCTTTGTCATATACACTAATCGTAAGTGATACAAATTAATGTATGTGTTAGAGGTGGCAGGTGTACTAATAGTGTACCTGGATCATTGTGCGCAGATACTCTTTTTTCCTCATAATGCAATGCGCGCTTAGGTAAAAGATGTAGTCATTGAGGCGGTTTATTAAATCAAGACGACGATGTGTCATTTCATTCGTTGCGTGGCCATGGGTAGGACAAATTTAACCACCCAATAGCACCCACATCCAACACTGATATTTTGGCGATTGTTTGTATCAGAAATTGACATTATGTGTGTATACTAGCACCCAACTGATAATTATTCCGTGCAATAGTCAAAATGTCATCGCCCAGCACGGACGATTGGTTTTGAATGCGTTTCACCACCCCTTGGTTATGGCTAATTTGTGCCAAAAAATGGTGCAATTGACTTGGTGGGTGGAAGGAATTGCAAAAATTCACCCGAATAGGGTGGTTTAGCGGTCCCGGGTTTCAGGGAGTGTTGGGGGGGGGGGGGGGGGGGGGTCAGTATATAAGGGGAGGTCTAGTTAGTTTAGTTGCCACGTTTTAGGGCTGTCGACGGTGCGGCGGGGACATCTTCTATCGTATTACGTAATACGAGTTTGCCATTTGTTGATATCAATAGACGCGAGGGTTGATATAGGCCCAGTTGTACCAAAAAAATGTGTGTGTGAGTGTGTGTTTGTGTGTGTGTGTGCGCGCTATGCGCGTATGTTAGTGTGTGTGTGAAGGGTGTATGCGAAGGTGTTTTATGTGAGTGTGAACGGTAAATTTTTGATGCAACCGCCTTTCATTGTACCATCTCCCATCTAAATCTTTGATGTTTGTGGATTTATATACGGTTTTAATGGAAGTCATTTTCTCTGAGTTTCTATTGATTCCACAGCTCCAGCCGGCACTACGCCTTACCTTCAGATATATCTTGGTGAAGAAGAAATGCATGTTTGTTGGAGTCACCATTACAATTCGACACAAATTGTAGTAATCGAATAGGTATAAACTGAATTCGGTTAAGAAAAATGTGTACACCGGGGATATTAAGATAAAATGTGCTCGATCTTGTTCTTGTATTTGTGACAATTCACCAGGCCTATGTTGGCAAACAAAAACGGGTCAATGTGGGGCAAGGACATCGCGGATAAGGAAAGCAGGACGCCTCTATAGCTTTCATGAGAATGATGATTTAAAAATGTTCCTCATTAATAAAGTCATGCTCAAAGAATTACCGTTTATTGGTTTTCAAATGACACTACTTTACTAAATTTCCCCAAATTTACGTTTATGTGAACGCTACCTACAGGATTCATGGGTAAGTGTAATCTCCATAATTATATTAACCCTTTCCCCCAAGAGCCACAATGCCGTTTTGCATGGATGTGCTTGGGCATTATATTAATTAATTAGCAACATATATCGTTCATGGTTCCCAAAAATAAGTTTCCCTTCCCCCCCCTAAAATTCAAGGACATTTTGTTTCATAACTTCACTTCGAACTGCATGATTGGGAAAAGTTCAAAATTTTTGAAGAAAGGAGACATTTGGCTCTGCACAAAAGTCGTTGCTTTAAAAACCCATTTGGCATCAACACACACTCCTTTTTTCAAATGATGTCGTCAGAAAAACGGCACTTTAAAAAAAAACCGTTTCGAAGGTGTAAGTCAAAAAATTATCATTTTACTAACAACGATTTCATTTCCATATTCATTCGGTCTGAAGTGAATAAGCATAAATATGGACGCCTAGTAAAAAACAAATAAACAACAACTATTATTCAGGAAAACAAACAATGAGATGTAAGCCTTTTTTCTAAAAGAAAAATATAAAAAAAATAAAGTCATTTTTTCTATTGCTCTTTTTATGATGAAAGAGGTAATGTTGAAATGCCTGTTTCAAATCAAAATAAGCTTAATTGCTTCCACTTGTCATCCAAGGTTAGACGAATATCAATGTTTCCTCCATCTGCAACTGATGACATCATTGGCGTGCTTACACGTGCTTTTACCCCCCGGTGTTTACCATCTTGCTGATGTTCTGTTTGATGGTTCCATGCTCGCCTGGATAATTCAACCCACGGTTGAGCCGTGTTGCTTCTCCTTTATGTGTCGCTCTGCTTCACATTTCGACTGAATGTGCTTACACAATTTCATTCAATTATTTTTGTTTGCTTTTGTTTGTCTCCACCACTTTCCATTTCATTATTTGTTTGTTTGTTTGTCTGCATATTTGTCTTGCTTGTTTGTTTGTTTGCCTATGCGTTCATCTTTTACGCTTATTTACTCCAAACGCAATGTATCTAAATAAAGGAAATGAAATCGTTTTGTAAAAATTGATCATTTCTTCATTTAGACCTTTGAAACGGTAAAGTGCCGCTTTTTTCTGACACAAATCATTTTTGGCAAAAAGGAGTGTGGTGTTGATGCCAGCAAGTGTTTTTTTTTTTTTGAAAAACAAAGACTTTTTGGCAATCGACATGGTTCCTCTCTTTAACAACTTTTCAAAAAATATAAGCATCCATTTCTAAGTGAAGTTATGCAACACTCGGATGTTTGAGTGCTATAATAATATTTTTTGAAATTGCAAATATAATCTTTTCCACCCTACAACTCCAGTATTTTCATACTTTCCTCAATCTTATATCGTGATGTAAATTTATTGGACTGATTTTGATACCAATTGGACAGAACTCTAAGTGAATCCCGTGGTACCAAATTTATAGGAATCGGTTGTTCAGCTAAGGAAACACAGGGAGTGGCAGACCCCCCTTTGGTTTTTTTTTTTTCTCAAAAATCTTTGCTCAGGTAGACGAGGTTAATTAACTACTTTGTCTTCTTTCTGAGCAAGAAAATGGATAGTGTCCACCATATTTTTATTTTGGAAAGAAAGGGCAAAAATGAACCAAAAACAACAAAAAAACCCAAAAAAAAAGAGAGAGAAAAGGAACGGAAGTGCGAAGCAAGGAAAAAGGCACACAAGGGTCAATCAGAAAAACAGCAGGACAAGCAAGGGGAAAGGGGAGGGGAGGGAGTAGGGGAGGTTGTCGGGGAAAAACAATAGAGAGAAAAAAGGGGGTGCAGAAGGGCCGGGCCGGAGGGGGCGCCACGAAGTAGCGGGCCTCTTTTTTTTTATTTGCATAGCCCCCGATCAATCGAAGACTCGTAATTTCTGTTGTTCTTGCAATGTTGCCCAAACGCAGGCAGGAATGAACAACGTACACTGTAGTTCCGCAATAAGTGCCGCAGAGGCTGGATTTGGGGCCACGCCCAACCAGTGTACAGAGCATGTCCTACGAACATACGACGATATGTATATCTCGATGATACCACTTCAGGTTCTGTAGAGATGACTTTATGTGAGGTCATTGTTCACGGAAATCAGTAATACAGACAAAAACAAAAACATATTCCATCATGGAACAGTCTAGGGTGACTTCAACACTAATATACTTCTACCTTAAATCCATGAATGCCATTTTTTGCACTTTTCAAAAATCACGAGGGGACCCCCGGTCTTGTACTTTAGGGGAAAATTGATCCTAGATCTAATAAGACAAAGAACGCTACAATCTTTCTTTTGTCGGTGATGTCAGTTTGCTCGTCATTTTCCTCTTGGACGTAAGAGATATATGCTCAGCCATATTGTTACATAAATTCATAAATAAAAGCTCCATAGTTTTATGGGGTAATATTTCGATATCAATGTATGATTATTGAGTTTCCAGCAAATATTTTTGGTGACCATCTGCTGTTCGGGCAGTGTCGATCAATATATAAACACTGTAATGTAAACGAATTATACTCCAAATAGCGAAAAACCCCCAAAAGTTATAAATCATTATTTACATACACCGTATGATTTATTACCTTATAGTTGATAATGCTGACAAGACCAATATTGAGTTTGAGGACGCGCTACTCAGCAATGGAAATCCCCCTGGTGCCAACTGTGTGACGACGAGTTTCACAGCAGTACTTTAATACGTTCGGTAGTGCATCGAGGTTTACCTGTGATAGCATAGGTGAGGCACGATTTACAAAAATGTTTTAATATTTTTAATTTTTGGGGGGGGGCTTGATTTAAAAAAAACATCGCACAATAAGCAAACATCAACAAGCACTAATCATAAATTCTTCACTTCCCCTTCTCATGAAATGTAATTAATTAACGTAACGCCTTTGTACTAAATTGCAACAGGGTCTTGGCCAAAACATTTTATGATGCAGTCGTCCTTTTTCAAGTACAATCTATTGTACTTGCATTTTTTTAAATACTTAAAGGTATCCAAGTGTTTGGCCTATGAAATGGAGATTATCTGTTTTCGTCAACATCATCTATCATGTCTATTGATACTTTTGTCGATTTAAATTAACCATCTTTTCCGTGTCAACAGAACTGGGGATAACGTACGTCCCTTCACTAAATTTTAAAGCATTATATATGTTAACCAGGAAAATCTTATCCCCAATATGAAAAGAAGTGCTCATTATTTAGACAAATGAATAAATGTGACCAATGTGTAAATAGCGTAAAATAACGACAAAAGAGTCTCTAGGCGATATTCAACAATCAACCTGAACACACTTCAGATCTTTCTTTCTCATCAGCGTATGCAGGTCCTTGTTAACTGCCCACACTAACAGTTGAACGGTCGATTTCCCCCCCCAAAGGTTTTTTCCACCTCCTTTATTGGCTTCTAGATCTATTCACTGACATAAAGGGCAACGTGCCTCACCTCTTTCACAATGTTCCAATGTAGGCTCGCTGAATCCATTTGACTTTCTTCTAAAAAAAGGGGTAAATGGAACAGAAATAGTATAGGTTGAAAGACAAAACTTGAGGAATTTAGTTCTGAAATATAATAATAAAACCGCACTTATAAGCGCACTATGCATCGTCAGAAGCCCTCAATTGCGTCCTTACAAATATAATATTAAAATAAAGTAATACACATACTATCATATAAAAAAACTACACAATTTTATAAGTCCACAATTAGTACGCATTGCACTTTTATCAATACAAAACACACAAATTAATAAGCAAAAAATAAAAAAAATAAAAAAAATAAAAAAAATAAAAAATTAAATACAAATTTACAACCCACAGCATGAACTCAAATACACTATTGCACAAGACATTCATTATCATTACCATCTCCAAATAGGTTTTTTGTTTTGTTTTTGAAAAGAATTTACATCATATTATTTCATTACATAGTTTATTGCACAAGGGGACCAATTTAAATGATGAGAATAGCAATCCCCACTATCAGTCATGCCGAAATACCAAAACCACAAACAATTTTCACACATACAATAAGACAATCGCATACATTGTTATAAAAAATTAATTATTTAAAAATCACATCACCAAAAGTACTGTACATTAACACAATCGTAAAACCATCATCACCACTGCTGTGACTGAGTATGCAACCTTGAAAATTCAGTACATTATGTACATACACGTACATGTATGCCAACACCACACACACGCACACACACACAACGCGCACACACACACACACAACAAGACACACCACATAGAATCCACGTTACATAACACCAGAAACTGTCTTTCACACACACACCATCAAGTCACACACCACACACCAATACTGTGTTGGCTGTGTGCGTGCATTAATTTTACTACACGACACACACCTACACATAATACTCAGTTAAAAAAAGCAAATCTACACTGTGCGTGCTAAAATTAGGTCATGCCCCTTGCCAAGAAACCTTTCTTGCATAACCTTTGTCGCCTCTATCTTTTCTTTTCTTTTCGGCGAAAACTTTTACCCTTTCGACACGGGCCAATTCTGTATGCGTAATATAGCGCATATGTCATGGCTTTATAGAGTATGTGCATTTCACAAATGCTTGCAGGTCATTTGAAAGCATCTAAAAAGAATATCAGCAAGACTGTCGAGGCTTGTTTGGACTATTTAGATGCATTTTTCATTCTG
This sequence comes from Ophioderma brevispina, assembly GCA_023653785.1. Taxonomy (NCBI): domain Eukaryota; kingdom Metazoa; phylum Echinodermata; class Ophiuroidea; order Amphilepidida; family Ophiodermatidae; genus Ophioderma; species Ophioderma brevispina. The sequence goes on along the minus strand of JAMKCH010002301.1, from coordinate 31,641 downwards.
AATATGCACTTTAAAATTAATAATTTTTACCTTTTTGAAACAAAATTTGACAAATTTTTGACCTTGAGCGACTGTAGGTGTCGCTTGCCTGTTCAAAGGATTAAAAGAATATCTGGGAGGGCGCACTGTTAAAATTTTGGGAATAACATCTTGACTTACAAGCAACAATTTGGAGTCAATGTACATTGACGAATTCGCGCAAACGTGTGTGTATGTGATGTGTATTTCCTTTCTTACCTATTTTTCCGATTTTTATTTTGCTTGTGTATGTGTGTGTGTGTGTGTAGGTTAGCGTTGCGGGTGTGTGTTTATATGGCGATTTTTTTACATCCAATGTATATAATTCTTACTTGCCATGGTGTATGGTCCTAAAAGTAAAAAAAAACAACAAAACAACAAAAAACCCTCAGTTTTACTCCTGAAATCATCTTCTAGCCATCTAGATCGCAATTTGGGGCTAAAAACACATAAAACTTTTATCTAATCTACCCATTTCTATTGTACATGACGCCGATAATCATTTGGTAGGAATTTTTGAACCCGTGGGCACTCCTGTATAGTAGCCATAGGCCGCTCAAGATATCCTTACTGGTGTTTGGTATAGGAAATGCAAACCTTGAAATTGATTTTTCTCAAAAACAAAAAATTGTTTACAGAAAAAAGGAAGTTTCAATTTTGGACATGAAAAATCATATCAAGGTACGTATTTACAACTTATAAAAAAAAAAAACATTTATCTTTATAGCGTTGATTGTGCTGATTGGGCAACCCTAGCCTGGGCCTAATGAAGTCGGACGAGTGAACCGTGCCACCACATGTCCCTAATGGCAGGCCAACTCAGCTGCTTTCCTTTAAACACCCTTTCGACACGGGCCAATTCCGTATGCGTAATATAGCACATATGTCAGTGGCTTTATAGATGGCGTCACCACTGCTTGTGCAGTCATATTGGGAAGCCTCAAAAAGAATATCATCATCCAAAGACTAGGCCTTGTTTGGACTAATTTAGAGCATTTTTCATTCGATTCTGAAATGCATGAAATAATAATTTTTACCTTTTTTGAAACAAAATTTGACAAATTTTGACCGTTGAGTGACATGTAGTCAGCTTGCCGTGTTCAAGAAGTATTAAAAGAATCTCTGGGAGGGCGCACTGTTGAATTGGGGAATAAACATCTTGGCTTACAAGCAACATTGGAGTCAATGTACATTTACGAATGCGCGCAAACGTGTGTGTATGTATGTGTATTTCCTTTCTTACCTTATTTTTCCGATTTATTATTTTTGCTTGTGTATGTGTGTGTGTGTGTGTGTGTATGTGCGTGCTGTGTGTGTTTAATGCGATTTTTTTAATCCCTGTTATAATTTCTTACAATGTTAGTGGTCTCAAAGTAAAAAAAAAAAACAACAAACAAAAAAAAAACCCTCAGTTTACTCCTGACAGCTCATCTTTCTAGGCCATCTAAGATCGCATTTTGGGGCAAAAACCCATAAAACTTTATCTACCCATTTTTTATTGTACATGACCCGATACTCATTTGGTATGAATTTTGACCCGTGGGCACTCTTCCGGTATAGTAGCCATAGGCCGCTCAATAGCCTTTACTGTGTTGTTGATAGCGTATAGGAAATGCAAACCTTGAAATTGATTTCTCTCAAAAAATTGTTTGACAGAAAGAAAGTAATTTTCAATTTTGACATGAAAATCATATCAGAAGGTACGATTACAACTTATAAAAACAAAAAAAAAACATTTATCTTTATAGCGTTGATTGTTGCTGATTTGGGTCAAACACTATCATGGGCCTAATGAGTCGTACGAGTGAACAGTGCCACCACATTTCATGGCAAGCCAACTCAGCTGCTTTCCTTTAACCCTTTCGACACGGGGCCAATTCTGTATGCGTAATATCGCACATATGGTCAGTTGGCTTTATAGATGGCGTCACAAATGCTTGCAGGTCATTTTGGGAAAGCCATCTAAACAGAATCTCAGCAAGACTAGGCTTGTTTGGACTAACTTAGATGCATTGTTCATTCTGATTCTGAATATGCCCTTGAAAATTAATAATTTTTACCTTTTTGAAACAAAATTTGACAAATTGTGACCGTGCGCGACTGTAGTCTCTTGCCGTGGTTCAATGAATTAACATCGCGGAGATGAAAAGTATTCCGTGCTTGAAGTCATGACAAAATATAACTCGCTCCAATGCGTTAGGTCATCTGTTGAAAAAGAACAAAACATTGACATTTAAAAATGGACCCGATGTAAAAGAATGTTTAGTGTGTTCAGGGCCAATTATTGTTATCATTAGCTCCATTGTTTCGCTTCAGCATGTTGAAGTTATTGTAGATCCATTGGTCACTGATATTCTAGAAATGAGTTGACTATCTTATTAATTTTTTCTTTAAAATAATGTGCACTTTTTTCACTGTTTCCATTGCGAGATACTGCTGCCCCTGGTTAAAATAAACATTTCAAATTTTAGTGAAGGAACTAATTTTATCCCATTTTTGAGGCATGTATATCTAATTAACGGCACATTGTATCGTGCACCCTAGCCTATATTTCTTTGAGTATTTCTTTGTGTGGCTTTCGTGACTATGGGATTAAGTAGGCAATCACGTTTGCAACCCCCCTAACGTGCTCTTAAAACTAGTCACAGTTTACAATCAGCCATAGAGCCGGGAGCCGGGACCCCGGACCAAACCAAACATCATAGTTTACCCATCACTACAAAAAGGTTTGACACTTTGGTAGTTAGTATGGACCCTCTATATCAATGCTAGGTAGTTAGTACACTCAAATTTTTTCAATAATGGGTGATATTAGGTTGTGGTTACACAGGGTCAAACTTTTAAAATGCCCCAATCACTGTTGAAATTCTGCCCTATTGTCCGTCTACTCATATAGATTCCAAAATGTATAGTTTTGTACCATCCATGACGCATGGTTTTGGAGTATAGTTTTGTAGCATCTACAATGCATCGTTATCATGTTTATGCGGACAAAATAGGTCAAGTGCAACATAATCCAATTATGTGACCTCTTTGACCCTTATCTCCGTCAGTAAACATTTAACAGATCCAAACTATCCTTTTTGTGGGAGTCCTCTTTCCTCAGTCCAATAATTGCCATTTATTTAAAAAAACATAATCAGATCAACTTTTAATGTGACCCCTAACAAATTGATTTTTGCCATTTTCTTAGAATTTTTACCTTATAAACTCCAAAACCAATGGTCGTAAGTGCTACAAACTATACATTTTGGAATCTTTAGGACTAGCTGGACAATATGGCATGCATTTCCATATGATTGGGGCATTTTAAAGTTTGATCCCTGTGTAATCTTAAATTGGTCCTTATTGAAAAATTGATACCACAATCTGAGAGTACTAACTACTAAATAAGGCCTTTCTTATGATATGTCTGTGCTCCTGCTCTAAACTACTACCACTAATGCTACATTATGAATCCAGAACTTAATCCGTCCTCTACTTTGCATTCCAGGACAAATCAATTATCTCGTAGGGCAGCTATTCACTATTTTCTTTTTCATTCGCTGACGTCTGATGTTTTTTGTTGCAATTTGCTTACTTCTGGATCATTCTAAAAATATAAGCATATAAAAAATTGTCCGTAGAGGAGAAATTGAATCTATGAACCTTGGTTAACAATTTAAACTACGCCTATAGGCGCACGTCCGCATCCGGCACTGACCCTACCATCTGAGTCGCCGATTGAAACACAGGAAGTTGCTTTTCGCCTGCTGGTGCACATATCCCCAAAAACCCCCAAATCCTCACAGTATTCTATTGTTATAACCATTTCCTCCTATACTTTTGACAATAAAGTGAACCCACATTGTGCAGGTCAAAAATTCAACTTCCTGTTGTTTCCCTGGCGACCATTCAACTGTGCGGTAACCCGCTATCCATGTGTTGAGGTAAGTAAATCCGAGCCAGCAGAAGGCCATTCTTTTGTACTGCGTCCAGCGCAACGAAAAAAACAAAATCAGAATATCGCCGCTATGAATCGACTCGAAAGATGTTTTTTTTAACACAATATCGCGGAATAATAAGTCTTTGCACATACGAGTATCATTCCTCCTTCTGAAGTCAAATGACGTCATTTTAGGCAAACCTCTAATTTAGGCTGTTGTTGGTGCCCAACACCTCTTGATTGTACTAACTCCTACTTAGAGGTAGCAGGATTATCTGCTTTGATCCACTGATTTTCAGTCGAATTTAAAGAGCGATTTGAATTCAAAATTGGGAATTTGTTACAAACGTGGCTTATGATAAACGGCAACAAATAATTGTTGCGGTGGTCAGGCAAATACAATAGGTGTCGTCATTTCTCAAACTACGGTGTAATTATTGAAATCAGGTTTGCAACTATTTTACCGCACGTGCGCGGAAGGTTTACCAAAATGAATAGGTGAAATAATTTGGAATATTTTTCTACCCATCACAACCACCTCACATTTCACTATGTTAGTCCGACAATACCCTGAATCTCCTGCCCGGTCCCCAAGGGCCACTGGTTGACTCAGAGAGATTTGCTTCGGAGGGCGCCCTCAATTTTCAAACATACCGTGTTTTTGCATATACATAATGGTTATCAATACTAATCACGTGTGAAATAACTTGAAATTAACTAACTCAAATCGAAGCCCTTCATATAGAAAATCAAAACTTAAATTTGTTATCAAATTCCGGATCCAGGAAAATTTGGTTATAAATACAGTATCCGATGGCACTGTTATACTGTACGTAAATGTTTGCTGCATGAAAACGAAAAATCGATTCATCATAACTGTGGAATAATCTCATTTAGTACTATTTAGGTGAATATCTTTAGTTCTAGTTTACTATTTTTAATTATTATACAAAATATATTCAAAATCTCTGAGTCAGCCTATAAAAATATACTTACGACTACATGCAGTAACTTGCAGCCATACTCACGTCATACGTGGTGTATCGTATGGGCCAGTGTGTTACACAAAAATTTAAATGTGTATCCAGCACCACAAATCCAAAAAGAAATGTACGACTCTATATGTATAGGCGGGAACATGGTAACTTAAGAGTCGCCATTTCATTAAATAGTCTTTTGTTGTTTGTTTTAAATGCAACATAGATATCGTCGACACAGGAACTGGATCTGCCTTATCGTCGACAGATTACACGTTCGTTGGAGGCTCAGTTGACTTCAACCCTGGGGCCATCACTAAACTGGTGGGAGTTGTCGATATTATGGGGATGGCGGGACCGCGAAGACGATGAAACAATCATTCTAAAATTAGATAATCCGTCAAGTGGAGTGATAGGATCTCAATCATCAACCACCATAACCGTCGCAGATGACGACCGTAAGTGAACATGGTGGAATATAACATAATTCATAATGTCATATAATTGACCGTGGTTCCTTTATAATGTTTACTAGGCGGTCCCTGGGTTTCGCGATCACCTGGCTTGAATGATCTTTGGGTTTTGAGGTTTGTTTTGACCTTGAATGATCCCTGATGACGTTGTCGTGACTTTTAAAATTTCTGGCATCAACAGTCGACCCCGACCCACCAAGTTTCATCTGGATACACCAAAGTTTACTTGGCCTTTTAAAATAGAGGAACAAATTAATAAATGGTAATCTCCCTATGTGTGTTTCCATAGACTGTTCTGCAGGTGCACCAACTATAGTATGAAACACTAGACCTTCCAAAGGAATTTGATCCACTCCACTGAAGCACACACAGTCCAACCTAGTTTATTCTAATGTAAACAAACTTGCTCTTACCAAGCTTGGTCGGTACTACTTGTTTGGATACTCTTTGTATACATTATGTTGGATACTTTCCGTTTGTTTTGGCGATTACACGGCTTGTGTGGCGCGTATCCGCTAACCAATCGAACTTGATCTGGCCCGGCCCAAGCTACACCCACCCATAAGTTTCGTGACCGTACGACCCCCGGCCTCCGAGAAAATAGGCGGACCGACATCCAGACAGACAGACAAATACACCTTATACACGTGCCCTATTATAATATAGATACGCGGTTGCAAGGTTAAAAAATTGACACATAAACGGTGATTAAACGTTGCGGCTATTACATTATGGGAACGAATTTCGGTACAAATTGATTCCCAGAAAGCAAATCATGGAAAAGGGGGTGTGTTGTGCCTTTTTCACAGAAAAGTCCTATTCCAGAAAGATCCTATAAGTACAGGACTATTGTATTCTCTGTTATATCTGAATGAGATAGGCCTACACAAAAGAGGATGGCACGATGAAGTTAGCACGAATAATTGAAGCTATTTGGATGTTAGGCTCGAATTAGGGCACTCCGTCTAACGTCTACTTACAAACTCGATGTTGTGCCTCTTTAGTGTTCAGGCAGACAATAACCAGTAAAATAGTCCTTTGGCCATATGCCACAATATTCAGTAAAAGTCATCTAATTTTTGCAGCTCTTTACAAATTTAGTGTGAGTGAAACTAGTGTACGGGAAGACGACGCAGCAGGAAAAACCACACTGACAGTTGAGCGGAGTGTGAATTCACAAGTAAGCTACAACTGTTTTTTGTTGGTTTTGTTTGTTGGTAAGTCTTAATCATGAAAATTGGTGGATTGTTTTGATCAAATTAAAAAAAATCCCTTGAAGTATATTTAAAGATGCAACGAGAATGTTTGAGGCATCATGTGTCATATGTAGTGATTTCATACAGATTAAACAATTAAAAGATTTCTTACCTTATATGTATCTACAGAAACGTCTTAAAAATGAAAACAAAGGATGTTTTTTATTTGCTTATATTTCAATATAAAACATAGGCTGAATTATATATTTTTGCACCAAAGAAATTTCTCAGCGTAATCTTTTCAGTTGGGGATATCGTAATGGAAAGTTTTGCATCAGTTCAAAAATCAGGGCTTTCGATTTTTTCTGGACACCTGATATGTGAAATCTCTCGTTGCGCCTTCAATTGGGAATGACCCGATTTCATTATATTAAGTTTTCATTTCAAGTTGTTTGAATGACCCTAACCCCATCTGTAAATTTGAAGGTATTAACTATCATATATAAAACATCATTATCTTTAAAAATGTTAAATCTTGACTTTTGAATTTTGCATTGAGAAGTTATGCTAACTTTAAGATAGGTACTCATTTTTGTGATATACCCGAAGATTTTGGATGAGTCTACACAATTACATCATAACACTCTTTGCTTTGATACCTTTGTGAAAACCTCAAAATACGAAGAAAATATCAATATCAAACTCATTATTTTGAAACCAATAAGACATTGTGGAATCTTATACCAAAATATGAACGGGGAACGGGTTGGCGTAGCGTATCTTCCCTCGCCTTTCACCAATGAGGTCCCGGGTTCCGATCCCCGGTTGGGGCTAGTTCACGGTGGCTTTATGTGAATTTGGTTTCTCGATCCATACTCGTTCCCGCAGGTTTTCTCCGGGTACTCCGGTTTCCTCCTGCTTCTAAAATCGAGCTTCTTGGCATAAATCTGTTCTGGTATTATGGTTTCTCTGCAACCGTGGTCAATATGTTTTGAGCAGCTTCCGCCCCGTTAATATAACATATCCACACATGGGAAAAGCTAAATTTCCGATTTTTCACCAATGACAGTGGATAAAACGACCTGTTTGCTGTATAAAAACAATTCATAAGCTTGTTTCCAAGAAACGCCTAATTTGCGCGAAAAAATAAAACAGTCAATCATGTGCTTTAAAATTAAAAATTGCACGTCATTTTGTCTCATTTGCCAATTAATCACATGATGTACCTGCTCAATCAATGATTCCTTCTCAATAAAAGCGAATTTTGATTGCCTGGAAATTATGTATGTACACTGGGTGTAATTTTCAATCAGAATAGGTGTTGCAAAACCCGTCTGTTTGGGAAAATATATACACACTGGGCAAACGCATTGCAACATGCTGAAAAACAATAATCAAAAATTGATTTGAAATTGCACCAAGAGTTATCGATCACACATTACGTAATTAATATCAAGGCTATGTTTTTCAGGGAGTTTCCGTAACCTGACCCATCTGACACACATTTTTCTGACACACTTATGAATTCGGAAACTATAACGGAATAAACCTGTGCTTTATTCCGTGAAGTCCGTCAGATGGGTCAGGTTACGGAAACTCTCTGTTTTTCAAACAGATGCTACTCCCCAGAAACCATAATGTGCAAAAGTTTGATTCCATTGTCATGTTCCCTAAAAGAGATGGTTAACGATAACTTGCCGATTGTACTCCAGAAGGAATGCAGGCACAAGAACGCCAAGAATGGCTTAAAAATAGCCGAATTGTACCGGAGAAAATGTGGTTGTATGGACGGAAATGAGATAACGTCAATGAAGATGGGAGCACGTCCATCACTTTTGGACTCAGGAATTTTAATGACAAGAAAGGTCACGTAATTACTTGAAAACAACTTTTTAATCGCACGGTTACCATCATGTTTGTCATGGAGTGCGAATGCGTATTCAGACATGATTTGCGCAAACCACGTGATTTATCAATCAAATTCTAAATCGAATATCTCGGAATTTTCCGAAATTTTTGAAGACCACTGTCTTTCATTGATGTTATCGTATTTCCGGTCCAGACAACCACTCTGATTTTCTCTGATATCATTTATGGTAAACACTAACAAACCCGTACAATTCATTTAGAGTTTATTTTGAAGCCATTTCTGGCATTCCTGTGTCTGTATTTCCTCTGCAGTGCAATCATCAGTTTATCGTTCGCCAGTTCGTTTAATTTAGGGAACATGACAATCAAATCAAACGTTTTCGCCTTTTTGGATTCCTGGGAATAGCATCTGATTAAAAAAACTCAACTTCAGCATGGTACACTTTAAAATCAATTTGTAATTATGAAGGCTGTATTTTTAGTACCACAATATCAAATCCATTTTCAAACAAATTTGGAGTTGATACGTCTGCGTGCCCATTAATTTAAACAATAAATGGCTTACACGCATTAGATGTCAGTACTTTGGACTGTGGAGCAGCGGATACCAGAGCCACGGATGTTAGTGACTACATATCATTGTCTAATAAGGGTGTCACCTTTGGGGTCGGTGATACAACTCAAACCGTCGATGTCTACATTGTTGACGACAATGATGATGAAGCAGATGACGCAAAAGATGAACAATTTTGTGTGGAATTGAGTAAAGGTACATCAAATCAAGGGGAAGTAGTGACGCCGAACATGGTCGAAGTGACCATCATCAATGATGATAGTAAGTGCTTTGTTTGCATTTTATTTTACCGTTTCAGAGAAAACTCTAATATTAATAATACTAAAGCAATAATATATGACATTTCAAATAAAAACCCATCGCACTTTTATTTTTAATAGCAAGCTCTTCCCCCGAGTTTAAATTTGAGGACATTCTGTAGTTTCGCATGGTGAAAATGACCCATTGCTATACACATTAGATATCAGTACTCTCCCTTTCGGTAATTGTCACATAATGGCTTGATGGGGTAGTTTATTGGGTTTCGGGACGGTCACGTCCCTGGCTTGTTTCAAGGGCAGCACAATACCTCGCTTTCATCTCTTTTTTATGATATAGCCAAAGAGACGCATTACGCTGGCCTTGAGAGGCGGGCCAGACGTGAACGTCCCGATAAACTCGAGAGGCACCCGCATCACACCAGGATGTGACAATATTACGGAAAGGGTGTGTAGAAGATGTGCCATCTGCTTCCAAGGTTTGTTTATAAGCCGATAAGCCAATATGGTCTCTTCGGGTATGCTTTAAAGATAACCGCACATCACTGAATCGAGCATTCCAGAAGCTCATTTGGAGTAGTTTGATTGGCTGCTAGTTCTACCAGTTCTCTTGGTGTCTGCCAAAGTGACGTCACAGGTCACATCGTCTATATGTATATTTCTTATTGATAGGTTATTGCACGAACTCATAAGCACTTTCACCACAAGAACTTCAAGTGCCATCATTATTTACAAAAATATATCCTTTGATTTATAATAACATACACTTTACACTCTCAATGAATGATGACCACACTCAGCAATCATAAATTATTATGTCATATGCGTGTAGTTCGATTTGCTTCATTAAAATCTTACCTACTTTTACCCCCAGCTGTTTACCCACCTTGTGGATCTTACCCATTCATGGCTTTGAGAATGAAGGGAAATAGAAGTTTCAATATGTCGCATTGGATTTGTCGGACCGACTGGTTGTGTAGGTGAGGTTGACTGGAACCATCCTTATTCCAAATCTATCTATCTCTTAAAAAAGCTCCAAAGACCAAGGTTTACTACAGCTTTCTTCTTTGCTGTTGGTGTAGCAAACTATAATCCCTATCGAACCTAGAGGAAAGATCTGACGATCCTCGCAAAAAAGGAGATGGCGGTTATATTTCTTTGTTTGATCTATAGGTTTTCTCAGAAGTTCTTGATACTGTCACAGCCTTCCAGGCAAATGTTGACCAGCTTCCTGCCCGGTGATAACTCGGCACCCGAAATTCACCGCCAGACGGATTATTTGCATAGAAGCACCCGCCATTTTTCCCTGATTTGGTAGTTTGACATTAAATGTAAATAAATTCATGAACACTTTTGATTTGCAATATGCTCCTTTAAGCAAACCATACCATTGCTATCTGCTGAAAAATTGCAGCCATTTAAGCAAATCCCAGCATTTTTGAGGTGTCCAACTTAGGTATGTGCCCACTTTCCACTATTTTTAAAGGCCTGAGCATAGAGTTGGGGGTATTAGAGGGTACTCTTGCTGAACATATGGGCAAAGTCCTGAACCACTTGATTTTCATATGCTCCTTTAAGCATAACCATAACATTGATAATGTAGCTTAAAATTGTCATCCATTTAAGTAAATCCAAGCATTTTTTGAGGGGTCACTTAGGTATGTGACCACTTTCACTATTTTAAAATGCCTGACAGTAGAGTTTGTGGTAATTAAGGTGTATCTTGGCTGAACATATTGGAATTTCAAGAGATTTCAACTATATGAATTCTACTTTTGCAGAATTGACATGTCATCATACATTGCATCTACTGCAGAGAGCGCTGCTGAACGGCAATAAATAGCAGGAAATCTGTGTCAGTGCATAATTTTGCCATTTACCAGTTCAAGTCACCTGGGCACTCTGTGAGTGGTGGTCATTTAGTGACCCTTGTTCAGCGGTGACCCTGATGAATTCCAGCAGTCTTTTACTCTTTACGGAATAAAACACATGTCTACATGTACGTTTTTTCTGAAAAGATTACTGAATTTATCATGGTCACAAGTGCTACTTTTATCTGAGACTCATATTTTATTAAAAGCCGTGCATTGGTCTAAATCAACGTAATGTTCAACCGATCTAGTTATTTAACATAGGAAATATATGATGATTTGAACATAGGAAATATAAATGTGGAAGCGCATCTCCACGTACAGAACATCAACAACGGGCTTAATTTTGATCTTTTTTCTCGCACTCGCATTTCTACATATTGAGCCTTTACATTTCTGAAGAGACTCGGGCTACGCACCACATTTAGTGACATCTGTTCTTATAAACACAAGAAATAACCTAAACTCTCTGCAATTACAGCTTCCAAAATCCCCACACTCTGAATACCACTGCTGTTTCTAAGCGTCACATTTATTTTCGAATCAGAACCGAAAATTTCAAACAGATTCATAGGGTTCAAAGGTCCAAATTGACCTCCCCATCCGCTAAGGTTTCACACCTCTTAACTGCCAATATTTTCATGTACAACACGCCATCAAGAAACTGTAATTTTTCGCTATCATGCGGACTGGGACCTTAATATTAGGTTTTTTTAGAAAAGATCTTGATACTGGGTAGTTTCGACTTTTTGCAGCATTGAGTAAATTGCATCGTTTATAACACCTGATTTGGTACATATTGAAGTAAATTTTAGTCATCAGACAGCCACAAGTGCATGTCTTCTGCACTCCGTTGGTTTGGCCCCCTCCCCCCCCCCCCCGAATTACACGCCACGACAACGACTACATAACAGAGGAAGAATTAAAATCGGTTGTATCGATTCACATGGCGTCCAAACCCGCTTTTTGGTCGAGGGGTATGCCTACGGGGTCTACGGCCGCTCTATTCGCTGGGTTTTGACCTACTTTTCAAATAGCATGTTTGCAGAAACTATCGTGCCATTTAATAATCCTCTAAAATCTACATGTATAAGTTGAAATTTGTCAATTTTACGTCAATTGTATGACTCATAGATAGGCCCACGAAAACATAAAACTTACATTTAGAAAAAGATTTAATGTTCAAAGATAGAAATACAAGCGATCACAACTTCCACACATCAAACCGTCCGTGGAGCGGTTTTGAAAATCAAAAACACGACTGGGTACACGAAAATAAAAACAATAAAACCACGAATAGCGAGAGAGAGGGCGTAACAGAACAGGCAACATGGGGATTGCGGCCAATAAACCCAAATCTAGACATCGCCATTGGCTTTTAACAACACGTAAAATGAAATTTGACGAAAAATTTGAATTAGTATATGTTGTCAAGGAATATTTTTATTTTGTATTTAATTACAGTGATTTTGCTGGTTACCAGCGTCTTTAAATCTCCCAATGCATGTCTCTTTAAGAATGTTTGAATTTTGATGTGTAGTTAATAAAACGTTTTCAAAATCTTTCACTACCCAAACGGTTGGGGACTGATTTAATTGCGTTTATGTAAGGGAGGCTTAGAGTAAACATGAATCGTCCGGAATTTTTTTTTTTTTTTCTGCATGCTTAGTTACTGTTGCTATCGCATCATACTGAAAATGACGAACTCATCTACTATTCTATTGACAGTTGAAAATTGCATTACTTATTACAATTATTTCATGAGGCAAATAGTTTTATGGTTGCACAAATGATCTGCAGTCAAGTATAGATGTACTATGTGGTCACCCACCGAGCGTTTCTTGTTTACCTTTGTCCTTGTGTCCCTGTGTGTGTGACCTTTGACCTCAGATTTGTTCTTTTCTCAGGTTAGCGGTCCTTTGGCAATTTATAAATTTTTATGCAATTGACCATCCTGGCAGATGAACTTTGGTTTTTTTGGGTCCCCCTGAAAACCCTGATAATCAACCTCAGGGCGTTGTTTTTCTACCGTATGCCAAAAACATCAGCTCCATAGGTCAAGTGCGTCAAACGCTAGGTGGGACAGACAGATCTCATTTTATTAGTATATATAGAATTGCAATTGCACACTTCTTATAAATGTGATATTTACGAGGTAAGATTTTCATGAAGTAACGAGTTCTAAGTTTGGATATGAATGAATAGTGCAATTGTGCAGATAACATTTTTGAAAACATATTTGAAAAAATTTAAGTTTTGGGTGACAGAAGTAAAATTTAAGAAATACAATGAAAGTCATTGGGTGACATGTTTGCTGACGTGTGAGCTTGATTAAACATGTTGAAGGCTTTATAACAATTTAAAACCAAATGTATTGACATGTTGGGGTACGGTGTGCCGAATCCTGTAAAATACTTTACGTCCCTCGGCATGCGAAATATCCTGAATTGGCTGCTTCCAGTTCTGCTGGTAAAAATGGTGAATCCTGCCATGGTTCAATCTTGTGGTGGGTAAGGATAGCGTTGATTTTTTGTTTCCCCGAATAAGGTGTATTTGTTCTATAGTATGATTTTGATTGATCACATCTTTTCCCTTTAACACGTAAATGTAAGAGGGTATGAAGCCCCTATTCACTCTGTGTTAAATTATTTACGTTCATGTATCATAATGCCTCGCTAAGTATGTGCAAAAAGTCACATAAGTCACTTACAAAAATTCCCACAAATGTCATCTTTTATCCCTTTCCCATCCCTTTTATTTACACAGATCTTCCCCTGAGTCGCCCTTCCTTTTAAAGGAGTTTTTATTATGTATGCTCACCAACCACGCCGAAAAATGAAAAACTTCTTTTCTATAGGAGTTTTTCACATACAATTATAATAGGAGAACATCGATAGATTTCAATTGCTGAAATACAAATTTTAAAAACGTCACTCCATAACACGTATAAAGGGGTCAAAGAATTTTTGAATCGCGCCACCATAATGCTTGAAGGTGGCAACGAGAGATTTTGAGGCACCCAAGATTTGTCATTATAGGCCTAGTAATTTAATATAGATTAGACTCTCATAATTTCTTCCCTTGTATGTCGCTACAAAAATGTCTTAGAATAAAAAAAGCGATTTGGTTTGCTTATATTTCAATGATGTAAAACATAGGCTGAATTTCGTATTTGCTCCATACGAAATTAGAAGTATCACAATTTTTGGACCGAAGAAACCTTTCTTCAGCTTAATCCTTTCAGATGGGGATATTTTTGATGGAAAGCCTTACAACAGGGCAAAAATCAGTACTTCTTTCTATTTTTTAACGGACACATGATAGTTGAAATCTCTGGTTCAACCTTTATTAGCATAAAACCGCCATGGTCGATTTGATTTTTTTTTCAAACAAAATATGCGTACTGAAATTTAGGGCAATTACATACAATTTTTGGGGGACAAAAACAAATATTGCGGTTTAAAACAGAGCGCTTCGAAAAACGACATCCTTGGGTCCACGTGGACCCCCTTATATGCGCTTCCGTTTTAAGCAACGTTTTTTTACGCAAGTTTTTTGCAATGTGTTGTTGATCTGGAAAGCGCAAATTAAACGGCACCGTTGTGCAATCTTTTTTGGTCAAATGTTTGTAATGATAGCTCTACATTTGGAGAAATATTATTGAACTTTTAAAAATCAAAACATTGTCGTCGTTCGCCAACGTTGAATACTAGTTTTAATACTTTTAATCTAAGGGTTAGTTTTCTTAAATGTGGAATATAAATAATCAACAAAACGATTTCAAGCATTTTAGCAACGTTCACGCGTAGTGGTTGTAAACATACGTTTCCTGATCGCTGGACGGCCCCGGATTTTAAATTTTTAAATAAATATAAGAGACCAATAAACACTTTACCCAAAATGAAAGTGATAGTTTTCCACTTTCTCTAATTTGATACTGTGGATTTTTATTTTATTTGGATAAAGAATTGATAATAAGAGCATCTTACCTAATTTTTTGTCATTTTAGTTTTAAGTTTGAGTGGTTCTCAAATATGTTCCAACTGACAAAGTCAGCAAAAGAGACTTGTCTACGGAGCATCATTTTCTTAGGCAAAATTGTTTGACACAATGCAACATCAAAGTAATTTAATATCTTGAAACGGTCTTACCGTTTAGTGTTCTATCTCCACATGTCCTCCCTGATTTGGTAGCCCTGGAGTGCATGTGTTTGAACAGCTTTTGATGTTAACACGCGTTGTCTAATTGCGTAAATGCCATCGTTTATATCCGTTGTCGTAGTTTCTGGTATGTGTTTGGGGGGAGACCTCATTGGAAACTATAAAAGCTTTTACCTCACCCCACCCCATCCCAAAAATCTAACGGAGTTAGATCTCGGTGACCGCGGGGGCCATTCCATACTGCCCTAAGCCAATGATCCTATTTGGAAAGAGTTCCTGCAGGCGTTTCTAACGATGACAGACCTGTGTGGCTTGTACATCGTCTTGAAGAACCCAGGCACGACGAATTGCTCCATTCTTTGCTGCGAAAAATGCGCCGCAACTATGCTCTCTTGCTTAATCTGGTTCTCCATGTTGATTAATGGATATTGAGATAACCAGCACCATTCACATTTCTAATCAATCAATCGTTCCCAATTATATTATTGTTTACCCTGTAAGAGCGTTAAACTACTGCAAACTTTTCCTGCGATCATTAGGTCTGTCGTAGACAAAATCATTGGGAGGGTTTTCCCCCTTTTGGCGCATACTCCTCTCATTACTTTTTGAGAGTTCACTGAGCCATGTCATTGGAAAATTGGCCTCATCACAACACCAAATTCTCTAGAAGCGCCGTGGTCCGTTTGATTAGCCATTGCAAACGCCGGCTACGTTGAGGAATCACCCTTCATCCAAATTATTTGCGTCTCCACAATTTTTGTTAATGGATGCCAATTGAGGTCATCCCTACGATGCGCTGAAATGGACGAATTTGAGACATTTGCGACACTTTCTCCTATGCTTGTTGCGTGTAATGTTGGTCGATCTTCTCCTGTCTTACAGTTGAATGTTCGCAGGGGTTCTGACGCTCCTAGCCGTTCGCTTCGTCCTTTGTTTGATATATTCCAAAGTTCCCTGTCTGCTTCAAAACAGTTTTCCTCATGTTACAGACCGATAGCAGGCTTGGTTGGTACTTTGGCCAATTGCCGCTGCACAGCTAAATAGCTACCATTTGGTAGTAAATCTTAAAACGCGAAGGCTCGTTGTTTGGTGCGTAATTGATCTGCCATTACGATGAGAATGTAAAATACCTCGTTCAAGAAAGAATCCCTGGCTTTAAAGCACAACTGCACACGCTTCATATGATTTTAGATTTGAAAAGCCCGCCCTGACCAAGACAGAAAACTGGATTTAGCACAACTGCACGCTATGATTACAGATTTGAAAAGCCCGGTTTGTCCAAAACAATTGATGTGTTCTTATCATTTCATCATGAATACCCATGGACAACTTGTTTTGCTGACTCCTTGTTCGTAGACCATGTCCTTGAAAAACCCACTCTCAAAAATCCAAAAGCGAAATTTTTTTCAGGCAGGATGCTCCTCAATTACCCATTCTGTTTTAATTAATCACCGTAAAGCCACAGATATCACACTACAGAAGTGGACAAATATCACTTTCATTTTGGGTATAAAGTTTTTTATTGGGTCAACCCCCCTGAACATTACTAAAAATGAAAGTACTTGAAAGTAGCTCCTGCCAGCGTGTATAGGACAGGATCGTCTATTAAAGAGGCGATTAATAATATTATGTTTCTTTTCCCGTCCTCGAGAATTCATGGTCACTGAACGTAGATACCTTTTTTTTAAATATTTTTCACTTTAATTTTTTTCAATTACTACTATTTACTAGTAATCTTTTACTATCTACACACACACTCTTCACATAAGAGATTTCCCTTTCTACGAGTTTTGTTGTCACTTTTGCAGATATTTATTCGAATCTTCGGGAGTTTTTTTTCTTCTCCTTCGGCACCGAAGGGGAAGATTTGATATCCTCGTTTCTTTAGACAGACACTATCATTTGCTCCGTCACAACCTCCGAAGACTGGTACGTGTTCCAATACTGACGTACGGTTAATCGAAATACAACATAGAGCTTTCAGTTTGACATTGGCGTTACCAAGTAGCACGTGTGACTTATCTCCTCATATTGGTACAGCTTCCGCAATACTTCAAATTCAGGACGAAGACGGTATGCTCAGGATAAGGAGCTAGCCCAGTGCATTCGTCAGGATATTAGTCTAGCAGATTATATGGGTTCCCATGCAACCCCCCCCTAAACTAAATTCTAACAATGATTTTTAGAACAACTTGCATCTTCTTCAAGATTTCTGATGTTACCAAACTTCAAATATTCCCCCGGGATCCGTTTTTGGGCGGCCTTTGGATTAGAAGGATTATCGTACAAGTTGTTCAATTTATTTTGAAAAGTATCTCAAATATTCGTCTTATCACAAGGAATCAGAAAATATATAGTTTTTGCATATTGTGTGTTCAGTTACAGAGATAGGGTGAAAAATAAAACGTTTTATGAAGATTTATATTTCGGAGGAAAACGAATTTGTCCACCGCAGAGAATGGGTGTAGGGCCCATTGGTCTCCCAGGTCCATTGTTTTGCTACTGTACATAAAGCCCAGTCATCGTCCATTCACATCCCTTGGCTTGCGGCTCCGTTGACCAATGTGCGTTCGCTCAAACTATTTTCAACAGATACACTCACACAAAACGGCTTTGGCCTTTTGGTTATTTTTCCGCCAACCGTCATCACATAGCATCAGATCTGCGTAGGAGTAGGTCCAATGTTTTGGGCTACTTGACAATAAAATTGTTTTGCTAAAGTAAATGGGTCCTTTGGTTGAATGATTGTGGTCCTTTATGGAAATTGATTTGAAAGAATATTGGCAAGGCTTCAACTGTTCCTATCTTCCTTCTGTATGCTATATTTATAATTTTTCGCCATTCAGTGTTTCGAATGATATCAGATGAATTAGTTCCAGTGGATGTAAATACCGTGTTTATTGCGGGGGTATGGCGTGACGCTGAAAGGACCTAGCTATTTCCTTGCCTGATTATTTCTCGTATCGGAAGTTTTGGAACTATATTTCAGAAATCAACGGATTTTAGTGCCTTGAGGATCGGTACGACGTTGCGAGTCAAATATACTCTAATTGGACAATATAGTTCAGCTCAATATATTCAAGCTTTGATGTTGTGATTTTTCTTCTTCTTCTGACCTGTTTTCCGTGAAGCCTAAAACAACAAAGCAATTTCTAACGACCATTCATATTGTGGTCCAGGAAGCAATTCGACGAATTGAGTACACCTAAACGAACAGTTTTTGTGATACGTATAACTACATTTTGGTGTTGGTTAGAGCATTCGCCCTGGGTGCGAAAGGTCCGGGGTTCAATCCCTGCCCATGGGGGATGTCCAGGAGTTTTTCTAGGGTGTTCATTAGGCCATGTTGTGTATGTCCATATTAAATAATTGTTCCTCCTATGTTCTCTAGTAATGGCGATGCGTGTTTCCTTTTCTCTCCACTTTGTATTATAATATGTTAAGAAATGGGGGCAAGTATCAGTAATGATCTCGGGTACTAGTTTGTAAACTCGTTATAGCTCTATATATCCCCCTCCTCACCAGTGTAACGATGCGCCCTAGTCTCATCCTACTCTTTTACCTTTATACTTGTAATTATATTGGCGGGTAAGCACAGAATGATCTCGCACACTTGCTGTCTTGTCCTGTGTGTTATGTCCTGTACGTATACCCGGATCGCTCAGCCATTACTACTTAGGCTATGTTACAGCCCCGTTTATCCGGGCGGGGCCTGAGTAGCTTAGTGGGTTAGAGCATTCGCCTTGTTGTGCGAAAGGTCCGTGGGTCAAATATCCCTGCCCAGGCGTTGGATGTCCAGGATTTTTTCTATGGTGTTCATGCTTAGCATGTGTGTATGTCCATGTTATGTTCTAGTATGCGATTCGTGTTTCTTTCTCCACTTTGAATTATAATTGTTTAGAAATGCGGGCAAGTATCAGTAATGATCACAAAATCTCGTGGGACAGTCTGTATCGTTTAGCCTATATTCCCCCTCCTCCAGTGTACGATGCGCTAGTCTAATACCTACTCTGTATTAATTGTATATTAGAATGGCGGTAACGCATCAGAATTGATCCTCGCACAATGCTGTCGTGTCCTGGTGTATGTCCGGATACTGTATACCAGGATCGCTCAGCCATTACTACTTAGGCTATGTAAAAGCCACCATCAGGGCACGCCTGAGTAGCTTATGGTTAGCGCATTCGATTGTGTGCGAAAGGCCGGGTTCAATTGTCCCGACCAGGCGTGGATTGTCCAGGATTTTTTCTAGGGTGTTCATGCTTAGGCATGTGGTGTAGTCCATGTTAAATAATTGTTCCTATGTTATGGATGCGATTGCGTGTTCTTTCTCACTGTGAATGTGAAACAAAACCTAAAAGTGGTTGTCGTTTCCAAAGATGTGCAATATTTTAACTTGCATGAATTGGGTGATAGAGCTGCAAAAATAACTTGTAAAAATGCCGATTGAACAAGCGTCAAAAAGGTTAAAAGTGTCGTGTTGTGGAGTGAACTGTCAGTTCTGTTGTGATCACCAATCACTATATTGTTAGGTTTACTCCAATCAACCAGCCTTGTGGAAGGTGGATTGACTCTTTTTTAGGGTTTAAAGCGACACTGGCAGGAATTAAAAGGTTTATTGAGTCAGTATATGGTTTATTGGTTATCATCTAAATACAATGCGATAATAATACCGTCAAATGCTAGACAACTGAGGCCAAAGGTATAGACCACTCTTAAAATCGTTATGTGCAATCGGTCTATTCATTATACCATGAATTTACACGCCAAACGTTGGTTATAATTAGGCTTCGTCCTATAGCATCTTATTTAATGGGTTAGCAGCTTTTCACACATTTGGTGGCTAAAGACGTGACTCAGCGTTTTTCTGTTAATTTCCACCTATAATGACATTTGCACTATAAACAAGTGGGATTGCATGTAATACTTTTTCTGAATAGCTTACAAGCTTAAGTCATATCAATTGATATGATAGTCAAGCAAATTGATTTTCAACAATTGTTATATGTTTCTAAGCCAATTAGCCGATGATGGATCACAACCGATTGTATGTGCACCGGAATCATGAATTATACTTAGCTATAATCCACGTTGTTATTCTTATTTAATGGTTCGAGGCCTTATTCATTAGTGATTGATTCTTCCTATAGGCCTATTCACGCCATTGTGGCTTATAATAGCTCGTCACGGTTAATAAGTTGTTAATGCCCCATATTTGCCCATGCACATAACAAGTTGAACTGCATGCATTACTGTGTTGTAAATAGCTGGCGGGCTGTCTAAAATATATCAAGGTTCCATTATGAAAGTTCCATTCTTTATTTATTGTTTAGGCAAAACCCATACTTTCAAATCCGCAAAAGTGAAGGTATGTTCTTGCATTTTTGGAACTAAATGTGATATACGTGTTCGAACCGACATTTATTTATCGGTTTGGAAGTTGCATAGGTCTTTGCGTCATATTTGAGTTATTTATTTATTTAATCATTGCGCTCTTGCAACAGTGGCACACGCCGCCGATTTTTGACGGTGCGTTCACATAAAATAAATTAAACATTTCACAGGTTGAAAGTTTCTGTATACATGCGCATAGCAGAGCCTTCATTTAAAAGTAAAATGCAAAACCTCTCCAAACCAAAAGATCTCGCTTTTTATCAAGAAACACATAACACAACTATTATACGCACGCACCACACTCTCTCACTTATGTACACAAACACACCGCGTGTACACACGATCATCACAAGCCCAATAAGAAGTGGCACAGTAACTGTGCCATTTGGTATGTCGTTTAACGCCAGAGTACCTTAGTTAATACGGGGTTCCTGATTTAATGTAATTTTGTTTGTGCGTTTTCCATCTAAGGAATATGCATGTCGTATATAGTTGGTTTGGAATTTATTTTAAGCTCATGCATATGTACCTTAGATCTGCGGGATTGTGTGCGTTTAGTGCTGAGATAATAAGTGAGGTTTGAAACATTGTACCTTTGTAAAGAATGTTGGTTATTTGGGTGTTTGTGCGTTTACAATGTGCCCCACACATGTGTAAATGTCTCCCTTTTGTTGCTAGTTTGCTCCACAGCATGGCGGCTCCTCCATTTTTTTCTAAAATATAAAAAAAAAACGGAAGTTAAAAAAAAAAAAAATTTCTTAGCGCTATGGGTTATGAGGTAACTACAGTAACATAACGTTTTTGTTTGGGTTATTAAACACTTATAGTGATTCCCAGCATTCAAAGTAACTTAAACCTTAGTCTGCCAAAATAGTGGATTGATGCGTGCTTAAAGGAAACATGTCATGATTCTGAAGATTGAAAAAATTGGTATGGATGGAAAAGCTTAAGTACGTAGATTACATATAAATCAAAATAAGTGAAATTGTCCACATTGTTGCGAAGTATTTTGCCCTTTTAATTTCCGCCCAATAGCTTTTACTCGAAAACGATTCCGATAAATCCACATCTCAGGCAAATGGTGACGTCAAAGTGATGAACATCCATAATTTACGTCGTTGTGACCATATATCGCAGCCCAGGTTGCCACTGATAATAATTAAAACACAAACGAAAGAAACAAAAGATGTCATTCGGTAAGTATTTTCTAATTGTATATTACTTTCAGTAATCCATCAAATTACAGGTCAGCATTAACAATCGAGTAAACACGATGTTTTGCGTCATCACTTTGACGTCACGAGGAGAGCAAAATTGGCGCTTTTGATCAATTAAGCTGGCGAAAAATCCGCCCGTTTTTAGTATGTAAAAAAAGCAAAAATTAAAATGCTCTTTTGTATATTTGACATCAAATTGTATTATTTTTTCGGGAAATTCGTTTGATGTATGTACAGATATTTTATGAATGTAAGTCAAACTGAGCTTGATCAAAAATCTGGAAATATTCCTTTAATAAATTACGAACTACTTATTCACATTTGGTTGCAGTTGGCTCAGTTGCTCGTGTCATATGTAGTTAAGGTTGTAGATTTGAGCCCCCGTTGTCACCAAGGTGTTGTGCCGTGGGAATGGCACTGATAACCGCGCTTGTCTTCTCTCCACCCAGGAGTATGAATGGGGTCCGACATTATTGGGACGGGCAAAAGGCTGGCAGTGCGGGAGGTGTGACGAACCGCAACCAGATATTAAAATATGATGGAGTCTGGCCCAAACCAGTGACAGAATGCTGGTCCCCTGCGGGCGCAACATTTTGCATTTGCCTTTTATGCTGTTTATATTTGAAAGGTACAGCTCTATAAGGTTCAGTAACACGCATATCCTGTAGTCCTCATCTACATGTGCGCCAATATTTTGGTAGGATGGCGCATGTGTATTGTGTGCCTTTTCCAGTACTGACTTGTTAAGGCATTCGTGATTTGGCAGAGGCCATCATTCTGAATATAAATTTAAGGAAATTTTAAGTTTTTATGATGACTGCAAAAATGCGCTGGGGTATTAGCTTTCTTATGGTAATATATTGATTTTGACATCATGTGCCGGGTGTTTTTTGTTATAAAGAACTCTCGAATTGATTCAAATCTAAATCTGAAAGTTTTGGGCTCTGGACTTCCAAAAAGGTTCAAGTTTGGGGTTTAGATTTGTATTCTAATAGTGGGGTCATATATCTTGGGGCATAGGATATTTTATCTTCAAAGGGTCAGCGGCCACAGTATATCTAGGACCGCCCTCAAGATTTAAAAGTTGGGTAATCTGTGTAGTTTCACTCCTAATTTAGCCCGTCGACTCCTAATGAGGTTGTGCCTGTGGCGTCATCAACCGTAATGCCGAACTTTGTTCAGCAGGATCAAATCAGAAACGCTGTATTTGCACCACATTATGCTAGTCAACGTGATGTTTCCAATGTGTGCTCGCAACATTAAGATGAAGGGACTGCATACGTACAGGACATCCGTTCGAGGATTTTGTTCCTAGCCAAACAATTAAGAGAACAGGACTTGCGCTATTGCTTGCCCATATAACATATTACAGCTTTTGCCGGGTGTGGTATTAGGAGTATTAGTATTAATTTATCAATAACAATGTTCCACACCACACTATACCACGACGTGATAATTATTTTGTAAAAGATTGCGGGTCTCCAATGAAGTACGTGCTGTATTTTGAGAGTTGCAGGGTGTGTCACTTGGTTGGAAGTTATGGTATATTGTGGATTCTTAAATGGCCGCTTGTTTGTGGTACACGTAAAGCTTAATTAATTTTCAAATAAATCCAGAAAGGGGATTGATATTCTGTTGTGTTTAGCCACCTAATGAAAGCAACTTTTATGCCTGTATGATATTAATATATGTACCTACAAGGTCATAGGCTATCATTTGTATGCAAGCTGTGAAATCTTGTCAAATTTGGTTGAAAATGTGCACTATGTTCACAGTTATTTGCGCTTCATTTGTGATTGGGTTTGTCACCATCTGTACGCCTTCCAAATGGGCATTGCTAAGATGGGCAAAAAATCTTAATGTCTTTATAATATATGCATAGCATTATACATTTACATGTTCGAAACCAAAATGCTGATCGGGGTAATATTTGGGCACATATTTTTCCAAATGTGATTCCCTTTAAATACTTTCTTGGATACGGTTGTGAACATGTATGAGTATGTAATGAGTACGTGTAGGCGTAATTCTTTAGATGTATATGAGGGACAGTTTAGGCGTAATTTTTTGAATATATTGGGTTTTCCATTTGGATTGCATAAAAACTTTGGGTTTTTGGTCATTTTTACTATGGGTTATTTTCCCAAATTATGCTTGCGTTTGGCATGAATTGTGCCTTTTTTTTGTATTTGTGTGGGTTTAGTTTCAGTTCACATATTCTATTTTTACTCCCACATTAAAGAAAAACACATGTAATTCTTTCCTTTAAATGGACCAGCCCATCCTTCTGCATTTTTATGCACAAATTCGGCCAAAAGCTTTGGACTTCCTTAATCAAAAAACTGTAGTTTGGTGCCTTCTGCCCAGTAAGAGCTATTGGTTATTGTGTTGTTCGAATGTGGGGAGGAGTTAGGGCAAAGTATGTATCTTAAATCTGACTGGTATGAATTATGCTACTTGGGTCAGGGATTATTTTGTCTGTTATATGCCAAGTGGGGCCCCCAGGGTAAGGCGGCAAGCAAGAAGGACAGTAAACCGGATAAATTTGCGACCAAGAAGTGGCAGAGAAATTGGCAATGATTATTGTTAGGAATTCTCAATCAAACCTAACTAATGCGCTGGGTTATTTAAACCTTAACCTTGGGCCTTTATGCTAATCATCGTCAGGATTGGTGAGTGCCATATCAATTGTTTTTGGATCATTCAAAATTTATCCAATCTGAATTGGGTACATCTTGTGGCGTTGAGCCCCATTTTTTATTAATCAAGGATAATTCAGGTAGCGGCCTAGTTGGTGTGATAAAAGCCCCCCCCCCCCCCCCCCCCATAATCTTATGAACAATATGTTAGATTGGTATACAGGGAATTGAGTAAATTTAAATTTGCCATGCTTGGTATTCTTGATAACCCCCCCCCCAGACCGGGGAGGGATTGGGGGGGGCGGGTTGGTCAAAGTTTCTGGGTCAGAAACTTGTTTGGCAACAGTTGATCATTTTTATGGCCAAAAGGCTCATTGCTTTTATTTTTGCATTTTGATTCATTCATTAATATGGCAATTTTATCTTTACTGATAACTTGATGTGAGCGAGCCACGAAGTAGCGACTTCAAGGCTCTGCAGATTATCCTCTATGTGTTTTAATTAGAGTATTATCAATGTTGGGTGACACATAAGCGGATATTAAAGGTATTTTAATTTAATTAGTTCAGGCAATCCCAGAGGTATTTGACTTCAGATTTTCTTGCACTCAGTTTCAGTCTATTGCATTAATTTAAAATATTAAATTGCAATTATCTTTAGATATTGGATGTCTCGAGCTTCTTAGAGGTAGCCGGACTTCAGGTTCAACAGTTTAAGTTAATATTCAAACAAGGTCTAGGCAGCCCTCTGAGGTATTTGACTTTTTTTTAAAGAGCCCCTTTAACTGAGTTTGATTCAACAAAACTGTAATCCAATATTCAATTGATCCCTGGACTGTTGGGGTGTAGGTATAAGCAGGCTAAATGGTTATTATTATCCGAATATAGTAATGTCAGCCGAACTTTGCTACATGATCCTATGGGTGATATTATCTAATGATTAATGATGTTGTATTTAATTCTGGCTTTGCAGTAATTTAAATTCATTTGGTGAAAAAATTGGTTAGCGGAAACTGTCTTCATGACAAGGGCATGCAATCATAAGAATTTTATTATTTTACATATGTGGCTTGTCATACTAAAATTTAAATGTGCTTACAGAAAATTGATGTTGGCTTTAAGATGGCTTACAATCTGTGATATTGGTTTATTAGGGGAAGCTGTCTCCCAGCCCATGGTACTAAAATGAATTGTTTTCCAAAGCCAGCCTAATCTTTGATACAATGGTTCTTTAGTGGATATTATATAATGATGTATTAATTTTGGTTGCGTAATTTAAATTCACTTAGTGAAATTCTGGCTAGAGGAAATGTCTTATGCCACGGGCATGCCAATCATAAGAATTTTATTATTTTACATATGTGGCTTTGCATTACTAAAGATTTTGGACATATGTGGCTTTCAGAAAATGCCATGTTTGGCTTACAGAATGGCTTAATCTGTGGTATGGGTTTAGGGAAAAGTCTACCAGGCCATGGTGTTAAAATAATTATCTCAAAGACCAGGCCCATGATTGAACTATGGTTGTTGGATGACCTGTTTGAATGAATAAAGGACTACGTCTACGCACGATGTGATGCAATTGGCCAAAACCTTGTCTTGTCCATTCTATGTCTGTGGATAATAGCTATATTGGTGAAGAAAATGCAACTTTAGAGGTCAATTGGCCTGCTGAAGTACGCTCCACCGCTCGCGACACTTAACTCTTTGCTTTTCAGATGGCCCAAGAGATGTCCTATGCAAATATCCATCAACAAGAACCTGGTAAAAAAATCAGGATTAAATGCTGGTATCTCCCGGTCCATAACTAGTTTAAAACTCTAACAGTACAATTGCCCAGTGTTGTATGTAACAGTCAGGCCGGCCTATGATAGGAGTAATCAATGAGCTAGTGGCGTTCGTGAACATAACCCGCTTGAGCGACTGGAAATTTGTAAATCGGTCGAGCGCGTAGGGCCGCGAGACGATGTTAACTTAAACCTAAAGTCAGCGCGAAAGCTGGTATTTTTACGAAAGCCATCATAGCACATTGATTATATAGAATACACTTAGAGTATAATATAAAATAACATTTTAAAACAATATTTTTGGTTAAAACATGCTAAAATTGGATTGATAACGAAATAATTTGTCGCAATTTAAAATTTAACATATTAAAAAAAACTTTGTCCTTGTCACCGGCTATTGACGAGCGTTACCCAAATTCCAAAAGGGTGTATTGATTGCTATGGCCATTAACTTTTCGCGTGACTAAAGCTATTAAGTATTAAAGCTCTAAACTTGCCAATCGTTTAATTGATTAGTGCTTTGATAATACGAAGCAAATATATCATGTATTTAAGTTTATCCGTTGGGTAAAATTGAATGAAATAAACAACCAAGACTATCGAATTAAAGGACCATTAACCTATTCATCCTTGAACATAGTGATGTATTTCGTTGCAGAAATTACAATGGGTTATCAGTGTTTTACCACTACATTAATTTTAGCCATTGAGTCGCCAAAGGCATAGGGTTGAAGATGAAGAAAACAAAATAAACCAATCTTGATCTGGGGACCGTCATGTTATAGTATCTTCTAAAGTATGTAAGTATCTTATGTGTATTGTGTGATGTCGACATTTGTGGAAGCAGCATGTGATTTCAAATGGAAACGACGGCGTCGGATGGGAAGCTTCTGCAAGCTTGATCCCAAGAGGTGGAAGCTGAATTAGTAATGTTTTTTTTTGTTTTTTTGGGGGGGGGTACCCTCTATATTAACCCAGTGTGTGGCCTCAATTATCTTAATGTTCAGGGAGTAGGTTTTTGTTATTTGTTTTAATTTTGGTCTTTTTACAATACCCTAAAAAGGAATTGCAGTTCTGCAAACATTTTAAAATGACAGTATAAAATCAAATATCTGAATTATTCATATATTTGTGTTGTTAAAACAAGGAAATTGTGTCATGTCCATGAGAAAATGTTTGATGTAAATGAGCAATCCAATTTTAAAGTTTATTACAGAGCATACAGCTCAATGTTTTCTACATACATAGGTTGCATCGTTTGACACATAGAATGTGTTCTTTAAGGTTTGCCATCAGTTAGATATACAGATAGCGCCGTGTATATTATGTCAGGACATGTATTTCTAGAACCATTACCGTGACCCGCGAGTTTAGTTGTGACCCCAGCGTCCGAGTGTGCATGTTATTAAAAATAACAAGATCTAGAGCTGTTATTAAAAATAACACCCGGTGCCTTCTCGAACCCCATTCGTAGTAGATAACGAACGGGAAAACAATATTAACAACAAAAGACGATAGCCACGAGAAGTGTATTTCAAGAATAACCAGGCGCTACACATGGTTACAAACATTGCTGTTAAAATTTTGGTTCTATTGAAGCACCTATTCTCCACTTTTATGTGGTATACACTATATACTGACAGACTCGATGCTTGGTTAGGTGTTTCTGACCACTACTTTTAATGCTCCTAAACCGTTCCAGAGCGGAGATATTCATTATATTGATTGAGGACCACAATAGCAGTAGCGAGTTATTCCGTAAATGTTATCAATATTAGAATTGCAAATCTGGCACACCAATCTTGGTCTTGTGGTTAGGTATTAACTGACCTCATGATACAGTTGCCGGGTTCGGATATCGCTACTGTTTCTTTTAAAATATAAATTCATTAGTTTTCAGGTAGAGGGAAAAATGCTAAGTCAAAAAAGATAAGAAAAACTCAATAGCTGCCCTCTGAGGTTAGTGAGGGCGACCTGCTCTGGAGCATGGGTGGTGGTCAATAAAGAACCGCGTGCGCTGGGTAGTGCGTAGTCAGATTCAGAATTTGTTTTGCCAACATGGTAAAATCAGTGTTTCATTTGTTCTTTGTCAATTAAAAAAAAAAAAAAAAAAAATTATGTGTGTATACAAGCACCCAAACTAATAATTATTCCGTGCAATATTCAAAATGTCAGCGCCCAGCACGGACGACTGGTTTTGAATGGGTTTCACCCCCTTGGTTTTGACCACTACTCATGCTCCTCAACCGTTCCAGAGCGGAGCTATTCATTATATTGATTGATGACCACAATAGCAGTAGCGATTTATTCCGTAAATGTTATCAAGGATTAGAATTGCAAATCTGGCACACCAATCCTCGCTGTTCTTGTGGTTATATATATAACTGACCTCATGATACAGTGGTCTCGGGTTCGGATATCGCTACTGTTTCTTTTAAAATATATAAAATTTTCATTATTTTTTCAGGTTAGAGGGAAAAATTCTAAGTCAAAAAAGATAAGAAAACTCAATAGCTGCCCTCTGAGGTTAGTGAGGGAGACCTGCTCCTGGAGCATGGGTGGTGGTCAAAAACTACCGCGTGCGCTTGGTTAGTGCGTAGTCAGATTCAGAATTTGTTTTGCCAACATGGTAAAATCAGTGTTTCATTTGTTCTTTGTCAATTGTATTTATAAGTTGTATACATCTTTCTACAACACAAACAAGTTAGAATTTATTTCAGGCCATATAGGGACAATCTTCGTAAACCATGCGTGATTTTTAACAGAAGATGCTGGGCCCTGTATTAACCGTCTTTCAATATGACGAACCGTGACCTCCACCATATTTATTATTATATTGATCTTTGTTGATATGGGTTCATGGGTTACAGCACAAAAAACATTTTTGTCAGGTCCGCGTCCTTTAATGCAGTCTCAATGAGTGATAAAAAGACATCCAGCATATATATCATTTTGAACAAACTCAGTTACATTGTCAATATTATAATTTCATTATTATGTGTATATTTTATTATTACCTATATAATTTCCTTTAAGGTATATGCTATCGTTTTAAAATGGCGTATGATTTTCCAATTATCCATTCAATTTAGTATATTGGAAAATTGAACGAATTTGAACGGACACGCACAATCAAGATATATATAAAAACACCCGGAAATAAATAGGTACAAGCTGAGTTTTTCAGGATAGTTTCCTGATGCTGTAAGGAGCAACATATCAAAAGTCCCCAAGGATCTCCTGTGTGCTACTTGAGAAATAAGGGGGTAAAGTTTGTACAGGGGTCAAATTCTAAAATGTTCCAATTGCTTTCAAATGTATATCAACGTTCGTGTCATGTCATAAGGATTAATAAAAGGTATAGTTTGCTCTATCTGCGATTTATGGATTATAAAATATATGCAAATAACTGTTCAAGGTCATACTGGGGGTAAATGCGCGGAGTGCTCCGATTCTTTCCAAAAGTATATCAAATTGTTCGTCTAATTGTGTATAAACTGAAAAGATATATTTAAATAGTTTAAGTAATTTACTTGCAACGTTATAGGGTTCAATATGGCAGATTTCTACTGGGTCTATGGGAGGCCACAAGCTACTGCCCTATAAGGTCAATATTTCTAAGATGTAGATAGTATGAATGAGTATCTTTGCCATAAAATGACCATACAACATGTACGAGTAATTTGGAACTAGTTTAATAAAAACCGTACTGTTTTGAAAATTTTACCCACGATAAGCTTCAAAATATTTTGGCCTGCATGCCTAAAACTAACGTTCAAAAGTTAGACAAACTATACATTTTCTTATTCAGTTTGACTAGAAGAATATGATAGCTCATGATTTAGCTCAATTGAATCATTTTAATTTTTTTACCCCTGTATAAACTTTACCCCTATTTCTCAAATAGCACACGGGGGATTCTTAGGGACTTTTGATGTGTTGCTCTTCAAAATATTAGGAAACTATCTTGTAAAATTCAGCTTGCACCTATTTATTTTCGCCTTCTAGCTACACAGACCTAAGGTTCCTGGACTAATCATGTTTTCTTTTAAATTCTGTTCATTCCAATTCGACGAGCTTCGCTGGATGTGCAACCAATATTCGGCGCAATGTTTGTTTGTTCATATCCAATATTTGGTCATACCATATCCCTAACGGCCACTCCTGACAGAAAAATCTGACGATCACCGAAAAAAGAGGGGGAGGGGTAGCGTTATTTTTTCTTGAATTTACCCCTAAAACAAGGTAGGGGTCTGCTCCGTGATTTTTTCAAGAGTGCATTTAAATGCGGTTAAGGGACGTTAGGGATATACATAAATTTGAACAGCTAATAACCTCTGTCATGAGTCAAAAAAGTGTGAGGAGTTTATGGCAGCGCGAACGTAGCATTGTTAATCGCAAAAGAACTTTGCTGTGGATGGGACTCGAACCCACAATTCAGTAATTCAATGGCAGTAATTCACAATAGCAACTCAAATTCTCTCAATTATTTGTAAAGTTATTCCGAGTCGATTTCGTATTACAATTTCGAATGCTGATGAACTCGTGATAAGGACGACATTATGCTTTGTACGCTATGATGTGAAAACTCGAACAGACCGATCACACGCTGTAGTAACGCAATGGATTAGCGCACTCGAGATCCTAAGGGGAGGTTGTGGGTTTGAGTCCCACAGCAGAGTTCTTTTCCGATTAACAATGCTTCGTTCGCGCTGTCATAAACACACACACACACACACACACAGCGACTTGTGCTCTGCACGAAGTGACTTCTTCGTATACAATTACGAATGAAGAGCGCCGCTCAATTACTATCATTACTGAATGGTGACGTCATATTTGTGATACAGCTCGGGGAGATTTTAGAAATTCTGCAATATGTGTCCATGACGTTCGAGAGATTTCTTTGACCTCAGGTGGTCAAAATTATATGTGCAATGATAATGGGAAAATCCGGTATGGTCTCGGCTATCGGAAGCTGAAGGTGTTGGTTTTTGCGTTAGCAACGTTGCGCCATGAGTCAATCCCAGAAATTGAGGGTTGAAAAAGTACTCCTAAATAATCGTAGATTATGCGCGATATAATCTGACTAATGAGATGTACTATCTGTGTCGGTATTACTTAGATCATTCCTGAACACACAGTGTCATCATTGCAAGTCGACATTCACATATAGTAGTTGACATAG
Source organism: Ophioderma brevispina (assembly GCA_023653785.1). Taxonomy (NCBI): domain Eukaryota; kingdom Metazoa; phylum Echinodermata; class Ophiuroidea; order Amphilepidida; family Ophiodermatidae; genus Ophioderma; species Ophioderma brevispina. The sequence continues at coordinate 97 of JAMKCH010002301.1, read as the reverse complement.
CAAATATGCATGGCTATATTTCGGCAGTTGAACCAAATTTTGAATTAGGTAATGCAATAACGTCAATAAGAGTATCGACCGCTGGCATAATTATATG
>JAMKCH010002300.1:0-53260 GCA_023653785.1 Ophioderma brevispina | reverse complement strand
TATTATTATCGTGATCCCCCGATAATAATTCAACGACTGCTGGAAACGGCCTTCCAATGGAAATAGCCGGGAAATAGCGGCCATGTATCAATGTTTTACGCTCATCCATTAGTTTGTTTTATTGGTTCAGGCAAATCAAGTTAGCGGTTATTTTCTCGGGTTGGCACTATTTCATCATGGACTGGACATAAAACGTAGCATTTCCACTCGGCCGTTAAGTCAATCTGGGATCCAAATTCTAATTACAAAATCCGTTATTTTATGATATTACGCATTTTTTACATTCCGTTCGCAGGTATAGTTTCCTAATCACCAACCAACGTAACTGTGCCAATATCAAATTTTGAAAATTGGGGGCGCTCTTCAAAATGTGCCATTATTGCTTTAAAGGGATACAGACGGGACCATTTCCTTTTCATATACCATTTAAATTTAAAGGGTTATTATTCTTTACCATTACAGGGTCCTTCTTCATTTAATACCAATTAAAGGGTCATTCATTTCATTACAATGAAGGGTCATTCCTTCCTTCAATTTACCAATGAAGGGTCATTCCTTCATAGTCCAATTAAAGGACATTCCTTCATTTACCACTTAAAGGGTCTTCCTTCATTTATAACCAAAAATGGTCATTCCTTATTTACCAATTAAACTTAAGGTCATTCCTTCATTTACCAATTAAGGGTCAGTCATTTATTTACAAGGGTCATTCCTTCATTTACCATTAAGGGTCTTCTTATTGACTTACCATTAAAGGGTCTTCCTACATGTACCAATTAAAGGGTCCTTCATTTCATTTAGCAACTAAAGGGTGTTCCTTTGTTTACAAATTAAACGGTCATTCATTTCACCAATTAAAGGTCATTCCTTATTTACATATATTTCACCAATTAAGGGTCATTCATTTTCCAATTAAATGGTAATTCATTCATTTAACCAATTAAAGGGGTCCGTTCCTTCATGTCCCATTAAGGGCACTCATTCATTACGCAATTAAGGGTCATTCCTTCATTTGCCTATTAAGGGTCCTTTCCTTCATTTACCAATTAAAGGTCCATTCCTTCTTCATTTCCCAATTACAGGGACATTCCTTCATTTACAATTAAAGGCCATTCCTCATTTACCAATTAAAGGGTCATTCCTTCATTTCAATTAAGGGTTATTCCTCCTTTGCCAATTAAGGGTCTTCATTTTCGAATTAAAGGGTCATTCCATAATTTATGAATTAAAGGGTCATACCATCATTTACAATTAAAGGGCCATGCCATTGTTTACAATTAAAGGCTTAAAGCTGCGGTTACGGCACATGCTTTGGATCCATGGTAAAGCCCGCGTTAAAAAACACGGGACAAAATTTTGACACTTCAATTTCAATAGAATACAATTTTGAACCCCTCAATTTTCAATTTTGACACTCTTGACAATTTGACCTCAAGGTCTTTTGACCTGGGGAAAAAATGATGATATTACCTGTTACCGTTTGGTAATCCCCAAATGCCCAAATCCAGCAGAGTGTGTCCGGCCCCCCTATTTTAAGTCGTAAACCGAATGTTTAAGTCGGGAACCGAATGTCCGATTGCGAAATCGAATAAAAGCATTTTGTAGATTACAATCTCCACACTAAAGCCATTACATATCTCATTTAGTAAATGGAACAATTTTTTAAAAACCAAAGTCAGACCCCATATACCCCCACCATCCCCCATACCCCCCCCCCCCCCCTTAAGTCGTATCTACTCCTTAGCCGAATATTCTGTACATCTGTTGGTAAACAAAATGTTTATCCAACCACAGCCTTGACAACGTATAAACAATTCATAATTGTCGTCAGATCTCGCTTTTTTACTGCGTTAAAAACCCCATGTCATCATAAACTAAAAATTATGATTTCTTGGCTTCGTGGCCCTCCCCTGAACCGAAATTTTTTACGGCAGCAGTCATTCGCCGGTAAATTTTCTTTACACCGGGTTGTGTTTATATGATTTTGTCGTTTTGATGTATGTCTTTTCTCCTTGACGTGAGTACGTGAGTGTCTTGGATTAATAAGTGGTGATGCAAGGCCCCATCGTAGATAGGGTGCCCATAACACTAACTGTGAACTGAATATGGAATAATGTTTGGCACACACAGCGTCCAGAACGCGTGGTATATTTTGGCATAGCGTGTATGAATTCTGAACTTTAAATGCTTTGGACTCAAACGATAAATAACCGAATAATTCCACGCCCGTATTTGGTGGTAAATCGACAAATGTAGCATAGCAAGGCAGTCTTGTCGGTGCTTTTCCAGGGCCGTTGGCTATATGGCCTAGGTCTACTAATAATTATCTCGTTAACACAGGAGCATTGCACAACATCCACACTTTACAATATATCATATAAATGTCATGAACGGGATGGGACTTTTTGGTGTGGTACGACATTTTGTGGCACGCCTTTTGTGGTACGACTTTTGTTGAGTTTTCCGAGCCGAATTAACTTTTATGACCGAGTTAACAATGGCATTTGAGTTTCATACTCTGGCTAACAATGGCTAGAGTTTCCTACCTCTGGCTGTTTTAGGGGACGCAGGGGTGTTCTAAAGTAAATACGCAGACTCGAAGGTGCGTTGCGTATTTACTTTAGAAACCCCATGCGTCCTATAAAAAAGCCAGACGCGCGCGTGCGTATGCGTATTTACTGTAGAACACACCCTGCGTCCTCAAAAACAGCCAGAGGTATGATGAAAAACTCATGCCATGTTAAGGAACATGAGGAGATTTCACAGAAAGTGGCGCACCCACCAATTTTTTCTCGAACCTAGTTTTTTTTTTAATTCTAATGTTAAAAGTACCTATTAACTTCTTTCTGAAGTGAATAAGCCGGATACGCCGTCTTTATTTAATAAGATGAGGATTTATTAGGTAATTTCTATCGTGTACGACAGAAAGTAAAAGCATGGTTTCTATGGGGAAAGGATCAAAACAAGGTTGCGCGTTTTTCTTTTGACACCGGGTTGTCTAAAACCTGCAAAACGTTCTCGGTAGGGTCTATACAACGATTCAGTGTGAAATCTGAAAGAACATTTCATACACTAAAGAAATCTCCTCCTGTCACTTTAACTCGGTCATAAAAGTTAACTCGGGCTGCGGAATAACTTCAACAAAAAACGTAGTACACAAAAATAGTGCCACCAAAAAGTCGTACCACCAAAATTGTCCCATCCCGTCCATGTCACTGGTACAAATGGTTGTGGACAATGAATTAAGGGTCATTACAGTGATACACAAAACTCATAAACACAGGCCTAGGCCGAGGCCTATGTTCAGAAGAAATTATCTCAGTGTCCAAATGTAGTGCACGCACCTTCTACTTCCAACTTTCCGCTCGTGCAAAAGATCTGCTGGGGCATTTTCTATGGTTGGCCAGGCCTAGCCCTCCGTCACCATTCCATTTCCTTTGGATTGATCCTCGAAAAAGCCAGAGGTGATTTTTTTTTTACATGTGAGTTGTGATGGCTGTTAAAATGTTGTTAATATGAGCAATGCCAGTTTATGGACAAAAAATAGAGACCATATATCTGCATGAATAAACCAAACTGAGTTTAGCTTAGCCTAGGGCTCGGATGACCTAGCCGAGGACATGCTAGGCATGTATGGCCCAGCAGGTTATGTGTGTTAGTAAGTATTAATCGCACCTAAAAAGGTGAGATAATGATTACACACCATGTCCTAACATGCCTAAACTCCACTTGAACTGCCCGCCGGTTTAGGTAGCCCCTAATGTTATGACATGGACAGAAAAGACTAGGCTTATACGCTGTAGGTTTACTAAAAGGTCATGACTGCAATACAACTACAAATGATACCACAAAGGACAATAGAAAATAGCGAATTTCATTTGCATGCCATGGTTTGCTTCGGTTCACGATTCCGTTGAGCAGGCCATGCCAACCCTGTGACCCTTAATGCCCTTGATTCCCAAATCCCATTCTGAAAAAAATATGAAAAGTGGAACAAAAAAATTATTTGCCATAACATGTAACCAATATGAATTCGCCATCGCCAGCCAATCGGTGTTGTGATGATGTGCCCTGCTATGTATGAGAATAACGATCGATTTGCACCGCTGTGTTAAGACCCAACACCCTGCAACAACTGGTACAAGGGGACGTTTAATATCGCGCGGTTTCCGAATTTAAACGTCTTGACGTCATTGAAATCGGCAGCTAGCAGCATTTTATTTCGTCATTGGTGTCATTATTCCAAGCCTGATTTTTAAAACATCATGATCAACAGTGTTTATCATAGGTTAATGTTATAAAACAAGTACATTAAAAACTAAATTTTCGTGAAAACAAAATATCCAACAGAATGGAGTATTATCATTTGTTTTTGTTGAAATCGGACTCACAAATTAATTACAATTTTTAAAAATGGCGAATTCCTGTTTGGTTTCCCGTCGATTTATAACGCCTAGGAGTTAATGTAAGAACGAAAAGGGGGAACCAAATGAGGGTCGGTATTTTTTAAACCTGTCAGACTATAGATTTTCAAGTAGCTTTCAATTACGTGTATACGCGTTAGTCTACAATATCTTCGCTCGCAGTCTCGATTATAAACAACCATGCATGTTCCTGAATTGACCAAAACCCCATGCAGTGGAACACAATTCACAGTGTGTATACAGCACCTACTGTTAAGCTGTTTCAGATATTAGTCCTTAAGACTTGAGTATGAGTGAGTATCTCATATTTCCATGGCCCCTATTTGCATCAATGTTTTTTCTCATTGGTTGGGTCAGATTGAAAGACTCACGAACAAACCATAATCACTTCCATGTCAGGTTCTAGCTAAAAACACCGCCAGTGTCATACCATACAGAATTGTTAAACATTCATTACATTTCAGTTGACCCAATTCCACATAGCAGCACCCTGTTATAACTGGTAGATGCTATTCAGCAGCTACCCGTTATAACTGACTCAATGTATACACTGGATACAGTGCTATACAGCAGGTACCAGTGGAACGGGTGTCTGTTTCCTTATACAATACAATACAATAAGCATGATTTATAACGCCTAGTTCCAAAGGATCTAGGCTCCGTGAAAAGAAAGAATTAGGAAGAAGAACCCACCAGCTAGGAATCCGGAAATATATGGGTTTTGAGAAGTTTCTTGAAAGAACTAAGACTGACGCCTGTCCTGATGTAACAGGGGCGACTATTCCATAGACTAGGGGCAACTGATATCAAAAGCCCGATCGCCAATCGTTTGGTGGAATCTGTGACATTAGGTTTTTCACCTTGCAGCAGACCAAGTCATAAGAGATTGATGAATCGGAGAAGAGAGAAAGATAACCAGTTGTGAGTATGGCATAAGCTTATACGTTTGGACCAGAGTGCGGAATTTAATGCGGTCAGCACCTGGCATCCAATGTCGGCTTTTTCGGAGGGGAGAAGTGTGACTTTGCATCTTTGGTTCCATGTAGATGAGTCTTGTGGCACTCCTATTTTGCAGTTTTTGAGACGCCGGAGATCCTTACGTATATGTTGTTAAAAACGAGAGCTGCCAATAATCAAGTCTGAAAGGATCAGAGCCCGCAAAGCATTACTACAGGACTTAAAATCGAGGAACCTTCTGACACGGTTGAGGTTGGGCAGCTGCCAATTCACAGACTTTTGAAATTGCAAGTGATTGATTGACATTGTCAATAAACCATGATCAAAAACAACACCTAAGTTTCCTTATCGAAGGAGAAGATGGATCGCAGTATCCATCAAACCATGGAGAGTCAAGTGCCTAAGTTGATCAGAGTGATGAAAGGAGAACAAGCATCAACAGTTCAGTCTTAGACTGATTATCAGACGTTATTTGCCAGTCATCCATGACGAATATGCATAATGCACTGAGATACTTTGAACAGAGAACAGGCAGCGTCACCAGCACGGCTAGGATCGAAGGTAGTAAAGCTGAACGTCATCATCATAAGATGGTAATGGATACAATGCTCACGATAATGTGGCCAATGAATGCATGTGTAGTAGACAACTGCCCTTAGGGCCTAGGACAAACCTGGGGGACTCCATAATCAAGATCAACAGATGCCGAATGGTCCCCCATACCTCTCACCTGACAAGTCCTGAGTGAAGATAGGACTGAAACCAGTTTTGAACTGTACCATTAATGCTAAAATATCCTCTGAGTTAACCGCTGTCAATAAAATTTTGGTGTCAACAGTCTCAAACTTTGCCCCCCAAGCGGTCAAGTCCCAGCATAACAACAATTACAGCTCTTGCCAATGTCTCTGCAGATGGTATCATGAACAGAGAGAAATGCAGTCTCAGTGCTGTGGGAGGACACTATACGCAGACTGAAGTGGTTCAGAAAGGCTGTTAGAATCAACATAATCCGCAACTTGCAGAGAAACAACTTTCTCAATAACCTTACCCAAAAAAGGCAAATTTGGAATACAGGCCGTATTCCTCAGCTCTGCTTATCAAAAGCATGGTTTTTTTTTTGATCACAGGATTTATAATAATAGCTCTGCGAAGCGAGGCAGGAAAGCATCCAGAGGATAAGGAGGTATTACAATCCTGGTCAAGAGAGGGAGACGACAGGAGTTATGTTTCTTCTTAACAAGGCAGGTGGGCATGTGTGGTCTAAATTGCACGATTTTTGTCAGCCACATTTCAGGATAATTTTGCTCAGTCTCTTCAGTAGACACATGTTTAAATAAACCTCTGTAAAAAGAGCAGGGCTTGAACATTCTTAATTTAATCTTCAAGTTCATCAACAACAACAGATTTTTCAATGTTATTACGTATGGTATGAACTTTTTACCAACAAAGTTTATCACTGAATTCAAGACAAAGGGTTAAGAGGTACCATCAGAAGGACACTTCCGGGTTCGGTTCTTTTTTAATGGTATTAAACATATCCTTATTGCTACCGTTCAAGAGTTTGTCATTGTGTAGTAACGTTCTTTCTCTCTCATGATAATCTTTCAAGCTCTCCTCTGAGATTCAATGTAGGCTTGTGGTTAGTCTCCTGTGCGTGACTTTCTCCACGCCGTTCAACATCTAACGGCGTGGCTCGTCCGTGGGCATTCTGAACACTCAGTGTAAACCAAGGAGGTTTGTGACGACTTGTGCGTCTCTTGCAGAAACAGGAGCGGTAATATCAAGTTGCAAGGCCTGGCACGCACGGTTATAATCCAGAGACAAGTCATTGTTCACGATTGTACACTGCGTATTCCAACCCTGGACGTAGTAATGTTTCTCTTTACTCTAAAATGATATTGAAATACATTTATTTTAAAGAGGCCATGTTGGATTGTGAAGCCTGTGATAGCCTGCATTATAACTTGATGCTCTTATCCACTACACTAGCGAGGGATGATCTTTGGAAGATTGATTTTAATCCTACATAGCTTTACGGAAATAAGCGATACTACTATTTTGTGATTGATAGCACTGTTTTGCAGTGTATACATTGAGTCAGATATAACAGGTACCTCTGAATAGCAATCACATTTACCAGGTTTTTTAATAAACAGAGGTTTCCCTGCTATGTGATTGGGTGTTCAGTTCCATTTTGAATTGGATAACAGGAACCATAATTTATGAGTAAAATGAACTGTTATTCGGTCTGAGCATAGAAAAAGAAGTCTATTACAGGAAAAACTGATTGTAGCTTCGTAATCCCATGCAATTCGTTTATACACGCCGAGCTACCCACCCACGAGTACCTAAAAGTAGCATGAAAAATAATTGCTTTGTATTTCACACATTAAGGGTTTTGAATATACAGGTTAGTAACAGTAAACCATTGAGGGATTCTTTTCCTTTTTTCGCCCTGTAGTAGCATTCAACCAGTTTTGTTAGTCTCTCTTTTAAAAATGACGGTTTTAAAATAGACTCCAGCGTTCCACAATTAGTTAGAAGTTTGCGGAAGTGAAAGTACCTGAAGTGAAAGACCGAACAAGTTACCACCCACAGAGAATTCTTGGTTTTAAGTTAACTTTGGGGGGGTGTTTGTAGCATGCCTCCATTAACTAACACATTTGGAATAAAGTTCAGGGAAGACCAGTGCCGTAACCATGGTGAGGGGTTGGGAGGGGTAAGAGGCGGATGAATCCCCACAAAATTCCTGCCCCTCTTGGCCCCCAATAGAAATCAGGAAATGTTAAAATTGAGAGTATTAACAGTTCACTGTGTTCACCTTTGTAAAAATGTGTTTTAATGATCCGTGTATCCCCCTCCCAAATGAAAATGCCCGGTTACATCGCTGGGTTAGACTGTAAAATGACATCGGGATGTCAAAATAACATTTAATGAAATAAATTTTTGCACTTGAAGCAATCAATATATTGTGTTAATTTCATTAACTCTTAGGTAATATACATAATCATTTAACGCATGTCCTGCTTAGCATTTGAATACCGCGCCAAAGAAATCAACATGTTAATCTCTCGCTGCATAGTAATTCTTGAGAAAGAAAACAGGGTTTCTAACACAGGTAACAATTTGGTAAAAATATAAAGGTTTCTTCATAAAAAAACCTCATTTGTTTGTACTCCTTGACTCACTCTGTATGAGTGTATGGTTGATGTCTGACATAGTATTGTTTGTAAAAACTAGCGTAGTGCAAGACAAGTACCAACTGACCAGCAGGGCCACTAGGGATGGATCGAACAGATTCAACAGTGTATACAATCCAAAGAAAATAAATTTAAAACACTTTCCCCGGAGTTTGGGTCACTTCTGACCCAGATTCACTTCAGTGGTTCCATCGTTGTAGGCCAGTAAACCTGAACCATTTTTCAAAATTAGCGAGACAGAGCAATTCTGACCGCAGACGGCCCTAGATTTTCTAGCCAGTGTGTCTCGCCGCGAGGCCGTTTATCAATGAAACTGCAACCCGATATCAGCTCATGTGCCCACACATGTTTGCCGACGGGAGGTCAGTAATTGCCAATCTTTATCGCTAAAGTCCCTGGTGTGTGAGGTCTGTGAATGTGCCTAGCACGGGTCCGGGGAAAGGGGTTTAAAACTATTTATTTTGCACACACAACATCCAAAGTGAAGATTCTAAAAATGTCTTCCTCAGTAGCAGTATAGCAATAATGGCTCTGCAGTTTCGGGTGCCCGGTGTATTAACAGTGATCCCTCTGTTTATAAGCTTTTTGTTTTTTTGTAAAACAATCCTCCCCCATTGTTTTTTTTTTCAGAGTGGTTTGCCATGGCTGTCTTTATCCCATTTAGCCGTTTTTGTCATATTCAGCTTGTCATACTTTCTGCTGGACTGCTTTTCACACCACTTTGATTTTTTTCCAAGAAGTACTTTTATTATTCAAATTCGTTTCGGTTTATACTGGTTGTCCTTTCCTCTCTCCAATTTCGTTCCATTATTGCTATACAAGCTGTGTGGGGGTGAAGATGTGATTCTTATCTCAGCTCTCTTTTAATTTTGTGTTGGGGTTTCCCTTGAGGAAGAGATTTTTAGAATCTCGACACGTTGGGTTTTTTATGTCTTTGTAAATGAAACTTTTTTATCCCCACGTTGGATGTTGTGTGTGCAAAATAAATAGTTTTAAAATTTAATAGTATTGTTTGTTCTATTCAACACTTTATAAATGAAGCTGATACTCTGTAATTTGAAAGACAATAAGCTGTTGCTATGCAATGGTTAAGACAAACACATTTTAACTAAAATATGTGTTACATTACTCCCTTTTTGGTTTCATTTCACATAAAAATAGCATGAAAATAATTGCCTTGTGTTTAACATTCACATGAGTATGGCTGATCCCTGACATAGTATGCTTATACGTTCTCTAATAAGAGGGGTTCCATGATAGTAGTATTCATTACTAACCTATTGTCGCTAAAGCGAGGTTGGTTCTTTTGAAAGACTGAACTCTTGTAAAACTGTTGATATGCCAATATTATGGATAACACATGGCCAGAATGGATCCCCTACAACGAGTAAGCTGCAATTATGTATCATCCTGATTTTTTTTTAGTATACCCGTTTTAAATCTATGTGAGGAATTTGGCAGGTACTGATTAACAGTGAAACACCAAGGGATACATGGTATTACACGGTTTAATAATTGATCCAATGTAACATAAAGGAGCCCTTTTTGTAGGGACAGGGGGTATAGATAAGGGAGTAACGAACGCTAGTATCGCCAGCTATCACGATCCAAAAACTAGCTTCGCAATATTATACAAATTAACTTATCAACTTATGCAATAAATTCACCAACCGACGTGTGATGAAAAGCCCTAACACAAGCTGAATATTCTCTTACGTCCCTGAGCAAAATGACTTGCATACTGACGAACACCGCACATAAGAGAAGTAGCGGTATTGTGTTGATTAGATATAGGAAACACTTTCCCCAAGCAGGGGGTCTGCCTCGTGGTTTTTGAAAAGTAGGCACAAATGGCATTGGGGATTAAGGGACATATGAGGCCCAAATCATCCCATTGTCTATTTATCCTATTATGTATGTGCAATTTAACATATGCAAATTAACAAAATGAAATGTACAATGAATGTCATCAGTAACATATGTTCATGGAACGCTTACGTTCTTAAGGCATTATATAACCCATACAATACTCATTACTCTCTAAAATTAATCGAGTGAAGTGAAAAGGCGGCAAAAAAGAGTTGAACAGGGGAAATCACTCTTTTACATTTAGAAGGAGGTCCAATTAATTTTTATGGGGCAAAGGATTTGCATAATTTATACAAATTATGGAATTAAAAAATTTGGCCTTCAAATCTACTAGGTTAAGAACCTCCCGTCCTCCGACCATCCACTATTTGTTGTCACTATAGCCCGTAAAGACCTACATAGTTTGTAATTCAAAAATTTAACCAAATAAAACCGGCTGTGGCAGGAGATAATCCGCTGGACTCATAGTCCACCTACAACGGTAAAAAAGGGCACAATCGATCAATTGATCTTCACGCAATATTAGTTGCACGTTTATTTCGTGTCGTATATTGGAGATGATATGGCTACGGGCGGACCATATCTCAATTTACACCAGCAAAAATGCCACATACATACAGAATGTACAATACAGAAATAGTGAATGCATAGTATTACTCTGAACTCGTTCAGACAGACGAAAAAGTGCTGGAGAGTCTACTACTGGGAATCGTTGTAGAAAATGTATTGTAGTACAAAGCTTAATTTGGATCAAGAGACTAATCAGAAAGACATGTGTGACATATTTGATATGTACCGGTTTCTAAATGTTGGATACTTAAAGATAGTGCGCTCTTCGAAACATTACGGCTGGCCGTTCAAATATAATCCGCCAGTGCATTCAAATTGGTCTGTCAGAGACGGCATAGATCCAGGATTTATACATTAATATTGAGGAACAGGTTCTCTGCTCTCCAAGAACAATTCAAGCAGGACAACAAAAGGAGCCGGTTGATTCTGACAGTTGCAGCGCGTTTTTCTTCTGGCCAGGCAGACGATAATCCTGAACTTGACCAAACCCTCAGCAGTGGTACTCAGTTCTATTGTGTGTACACAGCCCATCTATTGTTTTTACCCTTATAAGCTGTTAATTTGATACTGTTATGTGGCGTTCAAAAAAAGAGTCTCATATTTCCAACATGGCCATGGTCAGTGATATAAATACCCTAATTGCACCACTAGTGATAGTGAAGTTCCCTGATTGCACATAATGAGACTAGTCCTAACCTAAAGGTCGCTATGTACAGTTTTATGATTGGTTGGGTAGATGCAAAATTTTGCTGGACAAAATTTAACTGTAGAGATGACTTCTATAGCAATTATATCCAAATAATACTTCCAATGTTATAATATACAATTGTGGTACAGATTACAGTGTTTGTATGATAATTTTAACAATGATAGCATGGAACTATTTCTAAGCAGGGACTTAATAGTTCATGAGTGGTAACACACACGCCAACTTTTGTACAAGCAATGTATGGCAGGTATTACTACACAATAGGGATTTGGCCTTTGCACTAGATAAGAAGTTCCCTTTAAAAGGGGAGTATGGTAAACTGAAGCGTGGGGTGTTCCATGCATGTGATTTCTACTTCAAAATAATACCCGATGTATCAGAAAAAGTAACATGAAACTGAATGTCTTTTGTTTCACAATAAAGGTGATCATTATGATTGATGCCTTGCATAGTATTTATTAAAAATATAGTGTTACAAAACTCAATTTGTTGTTTCATTTCACAAATGGTGCACTAAAATGCAGAAGATTGTCCTTTTAAGGATCGTCTGTTATCTTTGATACTATACCTGTTGCATGATACCATCCTTATAGATCAGCCTGGACTCTGTGTTTAACCAATGTGAAGTCCCTCTTCTTTTGTGAATTGCGTTAATACATAGGGAAACATATTTGACATATTCCACCAGTGTTAATGTGTGATGTGGTATGTGCGTTTTCGTGTCAAGATGGTAATTGTCTTTATTTGCTTTGTATTCTTTCGTCTGGATTTAGGAATTAGTAATTATATTATCGAATACAAACGAATATAAATACACACCCATAACTTTTTGTGAGTGTGGTATAGGAAGTTTGAGGGGTTTGTGCTTTTGTTGGAGGATGGGTCACGGGTTGGCGCGCGGGGTGTACGCGCCTAGCTATGTAAGCGTTAGGCCAAAAAAATTGTTCTATTGGAGTAAGCCGCCCGACCCTAATTTGAAAAATCAAGCCCTGTCAAAAGTAAACTACCTAAAAATTTTTTTTTTATTGGATTCAAAATTTTTTTTCAAGTTGTTTTTTACCCTGAGTTTTAACCGATTTTCTCAGATTTTTGTGTTCTGGTGTAAATTTGGCAACTTCTCTTTAAGATTTGCAATAATACGAGTCAAAAGTATCAATATTTAAAACATACATCGACATTTTGATGATTTGATGTAGTTGTAGTAATCATTATTAAAAAAAAACACCCGCCCTACCCTATGTGAAAACTTCTTGTTCTCCAATACAACACTTAAAACTTTTTTGTGGCCTGTATGGGACGGGATACACGTTTCACCTACTTAAAAACTTGATCGGTTGGGGCCATATCTATCTTGAATTTGTCATATTGCTATACGTCGATGTGTTGTTACTCAATTTCATCTGCAAGTCTTCAACCGCCTAAAAATAGAAAGCAAACATTAATGAATGAAAAGGATGAACTTTTTGTCTTTCCTTTCTGTTTTTTTCTGACTTTTATGGTTTGTATACCTTCGAGCGTTACTTGGTGTATTGCCTATAAAGGAATATAAAAGTGCAATTTACAAATTTTTGTGCGTGTAAAATAGCATAGGAGGGTCAAACTGCATATGGAAAATAGCAATCAGGTTTTTTTCTATATAGAATAGCAATCAAGGTTGAATATATAGAATAGCTATTAGGATGAAAGAAGAAATGACTTTTGTGTCTTTGACACACTAACAAAAAATCACACAATACTCCTCTCGCGTTAGTCTGTCTGTTTCTCTGCCTGTATGTGAGTCTCTCCTGCTCGTCGTGGCACAAAAGGCATTTTAGTAAATTGTATGTATTACTACTTTTCGTTATTTAACTGCTGCAAGTGTATTGTGCCTCCAAAAAATAAGTAAAACACAATGAAGTTACCTTTGTAAACAATTCATCACTAGATGAAACAATGGCTACTCTGTCCCAGTTCCATAGGCTGAGCATTTTGATTCTGGGGTCGTTGTATCCGTTTGATGATGGGATGGTTCGATACAAGTTTGGAAATTGAACTGTATCGGATAATGTCGGTGAGTGTGAACCATAAGCAATCTGGAAAAATGTAAAATAGACCAATAATATTTCAGAATATGTGATTCCTTTTATCTATTCTAGCTTCTACGTTTTACTCTGAGACAATAATATCTAAAAGACAAGAAGAAAGCCGTCAGTTCATCGCTTGCAGCGTGGCGCGTCCGGTCCCGTATTATGCTGATTACGATTGCCTTGATGTATCGTGAAGCTCTACTGGACAATCCTAGGCACATGTTACACGTTATAAAACAATTCGTTGGTTAGACGAGAGTTAAATGTCTGCGTTGAGCGGGCATCTCAAACTAATTAATGCTTAAGTGTCATGTTATTCTTTTGCATGACCTAAATAGCGTTTAGTTGTGGATATTTACATGTTACACACATGTTATAAAAATTCTGCTTTCAATTGTTGTTTTGTGGAGAAAAACTACTGTTGTACTTCCTACAACATATGTTACGGACAAAATTCGTCAAATGTTAAAGGTCATCACTAAAGGTTAAATCTTTAATATTCTATCGATTTCTTTAAAAATGGTCACAAATTGTTACTTTTCCACAGGGATTCCAACAAAGTAGTTGGCACGCAATCTTTTGTATTTGGTTAACGAGATAAATGACAAACAAGGCCAATGCCATTGACCTCTAGTGATCCCTGAATTTTAGAAATATGTTAGACAGTAAAAATATTTTTAATACAGTCTTTGAGGAAAGATGTACAATTTGAGTCAATTTTTAAAGAAAACGGAACAATAATTAAGAATTAACCTTTGGTGATACCTGTTGATATTTGACGATGTATGTCTTATATTTCAATAAATATACGGTGTAGATAGTACAAACTATATTTTTTTACAGCAATCCAAGCATATTTCATATTCTGATCCCTGTATCATGGGGTTACCCCTCATGGATACCGCCACACTTTCACGAGGAGCACCCTCGCTACGCTAAATTTGTTCTTTAACCTTCATAGAAAACATATCCACTGAGAAATAAAGCTCTGCTCTCCTGCATGGTAATCTGAGGAAAATAAACTACTTTTGTAATTATTACATTATTATTATAATTAAAACATGCGTTCAAATTATCAAAATCCATTCCCATACAGAGCTTCACCAGTGTCATTACTGCATAACTGCGATTTTCACAAGAATTGGACAGGACAAGAGAGACAGCTTCATAAATTATTGGCCTTCCTACTCATAGGTGTATCATAGGTGGTAGTGTAGAAGTAATTATAGTCCGCCGTACTCACAGTCCGGCTACAATGGTAAAGAATAGGGCACTCGATTCAGTGGACTCTTCACGCAACATTAGTTTCAAGCTTTATTCCGTTGTTGTCTATGGAGCCCGGCCTGTGGCTCCCGGCGGACTACAATTACTCTCACACCGGTTCCATGCTCGCTGGATAATTCCACTCAGTTGAGTCAGCGTATGTAGTGTACTCCTTAATGTCGATCTGCTTCACATTTAACCTGGTCCCACAGGTTCTCTCTCGGGTTGAGATCAGGTGACTTGCCAATGCCCCCCGCATACAGCCAATGTCACCACCGGGTTTTCCTTGAACAAAGAGCATTGACACCATCGATTGGCAACCAAGCCACGCTAGTGAATCAGATCGACACATAAGGATTACCCTAACACTGGATCGAACTTGGTCCTGTTGGTGGCATTATCCACGAGCATAGAACCACCTTCTTCGACAGAACATTAACAATCTGGGGAAAAGGAGGCTTTTGTTAAATCTTGTCAATGATGTCATAAGTGCAATTAATTGACAATTAAGTTCATCACGAATGAATGAAACAATTAGCTACCTTTTGATTTATATCAGGCATTTCAAACATTACTCTTTCTTTCATGAAAAAGTACAATATGCAAAGAAAAAATTTACTTGTCCATTGTTTTTTTGTTTTGTTTGTTTGTCTGCATATTTGGTTTGTTTATTAGTTTACCTATGCGTTAATGTTTTAAGTGTATTTACTTCCGATGCACTGATAAAAATAAAATGAAATCGTTTGTAAATTGACAATTGGTTGAATTTAGACCTTTAAATACTGCAAAGTGACACTTTTTCTGAAAACGTATTTTTGGGAACCCCATATTACCTTCTTATAACTAATCAAGATAGTGCTTAGATGCTGATATAGAGAGGCAGATAGTGCCCTGTGGGTTAACGTGATTGAAATAATATTTTCCAGTTAAAAATTAAAATACTTTAATAAACCGCTGCAGATTCATAATTAATTTTGGTGCTTTTGTTTTTTATGCAATTTCTTGTTTGTTTTTGGGTTCCACTTTTATAACTCGCACTGCACAAGCCTTTATACTTACTTGCAGTAAATTCCATCTCGGCATAGGTCTTGCTAAAATCTCGGTAATCTCATTCCGGAGTCCGCCAATTACCATAATAAGTGTTGAGCTTCCTTGATATATCTCTTCAAAGAACGTATTAATGGCTATTCCTTCAGTGTCCTGTTAAATGGTAAAACAACACTTAATACGTAAGTCAGGTGCATCCAAGCCTCCATTAATCATAAACCTAACATCAATCAAGATTGGTTCAATATGCACTTCAAATGCATTGTCTTGCTAATACATCAGATAGAAACGCTATCTTTATCCGCTAAAAGTGATAATAAGCCTAGCGTTGTATATATGTAGATTACATTGTATAGTCTCCTCATTTTGTTTTATTATTCTCCCTTTTTAATTTTCCTGTTCTTGTTTTCACTCCTTGTACCTTTTTAGAGAAGCCACATTGTATAAAGAGTCTATTGCTATCTATTCTACTGATTATACAAATCAGAATTTAAAAATAACAACATTGGAATGATTACACAAAGAACAGTATATTTGACTTACTGAATTGCTTCCTATATATGTGGGATGTGACTGGATACCTTTTTGGGAATCACATAAGTTAAGGTCATGTTTTGTTATTTTTTAACTATCCACTCATATTCTCTTTTTTCTCGCTCTACGCGAACCCTGATAAAGGGGGGTTTAAAGTATAACAGCACATTTTGGAGAGCTCCCCCAATGTTCAAAATTTGATATTTTTGCACCGTTATATTGGTATTGTTCTGGGAAACTATACCTGCGAACGAGAATGCTAAAAAATGCGTATTTATCATAAAATAATCGATTTGTAATGAGAATTGGGATCCCTGATTGTACTTAACGGCAGAGTGGAAATGTCCGTCCATGATGAAATAGTGCCACCTTAAAGAAATGACCTCTAACCTGACTAATGGATGAGCGTAGACACTACATGGCACTATTCTCCGGCAATTTCATATTGGAGGCCGTTTCCAGAAGCCGTTGAATTATCGGATTTTCGAGCTTAACCATTCACAGGTATAGTTTACTAACCAGTTACCAATGCAAACGTGTAAAAATCTCCAAGTTTTTGAAAAATTGGGGGGGGGGCGCTCTTCAAAAAAATGTGCTGTTATTGCTTTAACATTTCATTCAAATGGGTATTGCAGAGAATGCACTTAAACTATTGTTTCATATTTATTTTGACCATGTAAGAATTAGTTTTAAAGCCACATTTTACCGATTTGTACGGCAAATGGCATTTCTGTTATTTCGATGCTTGTTCCTCTGCCGAAAATGAAAATATAGATGAATAGTGGTTTTGATTTGGAAAATATTTTAGATCAACAGGCTACATTTACTTAGCATTGCGGATCTGTACATAATTTTGATCTATTTTACCCTCGCCTACCAAAGAGGGGGTGGTTACGCTCTGTTAAAACCCTCTTTTCTGGTGTCAAATGCTTTACTGTAATGACAATTGATATATTATAAGCTTCTTTTCATGCAAAACAATCACAACCGGGGTATAGGTAAAGAACGTTTGATTCCAAAGTTATGGATAGTGTGGTGGCAACTGCCCCCTTCTGGAAAGAGAAGCACCGACACGCCTAGTAATATAAGATTCAGGAATATCACAGACACTTGATTCTGGTACCAGGTACCAATAGAAAGCTAAGGTCCACTATTTCCATTGATATCAAAATGAGTGCAATATGCCTAGTAGAATGACGTCATAAAGTCTGCATTTCAGCAAGACTGTCAAATTCCATAGCCATACAGTATAGAATAGGAAAATTCAACGCATGTTTCACTTATCTTCAAACCAGGTTCACAAAGTCTATTATACAGACTGAATAAAAATGTGCATGAAAAAATAAAAACAAATGACCCTGACCTGTTTACTCAATTGATGTTTTCATGATCTGCATAGTTTCGATTTCTTATGCTGAAAAAATGAAGGAATTTGGTGAAGAAATGAGGTAGATATGAAAGATTTTCACGGCTGATTCATTTTACCCCATTTCAATGGTATTTACACAGTTAAGCTGGGTTTTCAATTCCATTCTTTCTGATCTTTGCTTCACAAGAGTAAATTGCAGATAATCAGATTCAGTGAATTTGATGACAATCAGTGCATGAAGTTTATTAATTAAATGTATCAGATTATTAATTTCAAACATTGTAAACATTCAAAAGGCTAATTATTACCTGGTCCAGATAGTGAAAACAAGACCCCTTTTCAGTAACTTTAATCTCTTAATTTTAGCTTCAAGAACATTGTCATATGCTGAAATAACTTTGAAGACAATTCTTCAAATTCAAATGTATGAATCAATATTGAAGGAAGACTTATTTAAAGAACTGAAGTGCGAAAACATACAATATTATAATAATGCATTTGCCAAGCTCCATAAGCCCATACATAACGTTTATAAAGTTTTGAAACTGAACTGAATGACTTTGTGGACTGGGTAAGTACAATATCAAATTATCTTTAGAGCAGTGTTATTTTGTGCAATATTTTTATATGCAAAAAGCTCTTATCCAAAGTACTCTATCTGTATCAAATTTGTCTTAAAGCATGTCATTGATCAACTGATCGAGTTAATTAAAGAGACACTGGCACATTTGAAAAATAGTGCACCCTTATTTTTCTAATCGATATTTTTCCATGGTTATAAAGCTTTGATATACATTAGCCCTCACCTTAAATTATTAAGCCCAAATCCGTGCGCTTATGGGTAAAGAGGCGTTTCATAATTAGATGTCGCCCGGCGACATTCATTCGCATGCCGACGGCGGAAATGCGTGTAAACACAAGAAAACACTTAGATTGATTCTCACGGCATGCACCTTGTTTGACCGGTCTGTCACGGTTGTGTTTTAATATCAATGGGTGCGAGTCTATGATATTAATGTAATAGACACCTTTTGTTGATTAACGTTACCATGGTTACGGCAACTGAAAAGCCTTCGATATTCAAGTTACCTGATGTCTTTAGCCTCTTATTAATATCCCTATCCTGCTTTGGGTATGTTATTTTATGGTACAATATATCTCTTTCTTCCAATGGCCTAACATCATTTACGAGCAAATTGAGAAATTTCATGTTTTCCTGAAAATGTTCCAGTGCGGCGTTTAGGTTACTCTGTGCAATACATTCATGCAGAAAACTCTCATCCAAAATGGTTTTAATCTGTTTAAACTGGCGGTTGACCATGAAAGTTCTTTTTTTCTAATCCTTTCATTTTGTGCAATATTTTATGCCACAATTGCACAAAAACTTCAGGCCTCTTATATTATTATTACTATAGATTTTGAAAAGAAAGAATTTTTTGCTATTACTTTTAAAATGAAGTGAAACAATCACCCACTTTTAATGAACATATAATCCCTCACAAGCAGTCTTGCTGAGTGTGAGGTGTATCCGGCCACCCCCGCTAGCGGGACAAAACGGATTTAAAACTTACTACCATAATAACTAACTACCTAACTAACTAACTAACATCATTGACAGACGAGTGACGTATCTATTCATTTACACAAAATATGTTTTGCTGAGTAAACTCCATTGGAAGGGGGAGGTGGATCAGCCGCGAAAATCTTTCATATCTACCCTCATTGCTTCACCAAATTCCCTTCATTTTGTCAGCATAGAAGGTCAAAATAATGCAGATTATGATGAAAACATCAGCTGCGTCCACAGTTTAGTAAACTTTCATGGTAAATTGTGTGTTTTTCATGCACAATTTTATTTGATTCACTCTGGTCTCTTAGGCAAATTAAACTAGGGATACAAGAATTTCTGTGATCCATATCTCCTTTTTTGAACACATCAACAACGTTTGTGGTATTGGACAATCCCGTTAGAAAAACCAAACTAAGTTTTGACTTTCCCTATAGGGAAGCAGGCTTGGATTTTCCGCAAGATGGATGCACGACTACAAAAACATCATTTTTATATTGCATAAATACAGAACTTTTTGGCTTGGGGTGTGATTTAATACATTGAGTATTCTAAACATGAAAAACAGACGGGTTGGAAGTATTATTTTAACTTTTTTTCTGGAAATGTCCAAGTCTATCTTGAAAATCAGAGCTATTTATAGCCAATCTAGACTAAAAGAGGTTATGCAAGATATGGGATGAACAACGCTGATTGCATAAATAGAGTGTTTTTGGCTTATTCATTTAATACAATTCCCTGCTAGGGAAGCAGGCTTTGATATTCTACGTGCACGACAAAAAATCATCTTTATATTGCATAAATACAGCGTTTTTGGCTTCAGATGTGATTTAATACATTGAGTATTTCAAAAACATTTACAAACGGTTTGGAAGTAATGTTTAGCGTATTTTTCTGGAAATGTCCTAGTGTATCTTTAAAAATACAGCCATTTACAGCCGTTCTAGACTTGAAGATTTGCGTACGATATGGGTATGGGAAATGCTGATTAGGCTCTAAAAATGATTTGCAAAATTAATATACAGGGTTTTCATTCGAATTTTTTATTTGTTTTGGTCATTGACAATTGACATTGTCATTCAGCTCGGTAAAATTTAATTGATTTTCACTTAATGGTGTTTACAATGTTTTAAATGAAATTTTAGATTAATATCACCAAAGTAAATATTGACATAAAACGCTATTAAATCAATCCTCTCTTTCGACGCATGTTGAGGCTGCCATTCAATGGCGCCATATCATATTAAACAGGTGACGCAGTTGCAAAATATGCTAAAAAGTGACTTTGGGTGTACAACTTCAATTGTAAAGTGTACTATCCAACCTCCTGAACCATTGTCTGTTTTAATATCTACGCTCACACAGGGGTTTTGCGTCTTCTACCTCATAAGGTCATAAGGTATGTCAATGAACAGTTCTTGTAGGATTTTTGTGCTAATATTGATTTTGTTGTTGTTTTTGATTCAATAGGTACTCACAGGCTGTCAGAAAATGATTGGTTTCAAATTTTCAGACTGCTGCTCCTTCTGAAAGAGGGAACAATGTAGTACAGGGGAACTTTGTAATCGGTCAACTTGTGTTTAATGTACACTAACGTGTTAGTCTCCTTATAAGGATTGGAAAAGTATACCTTGCCTAGGTTTTCCAACCTTTAGTTAAAGCGGTATATCCCTATAATGGTTTCAGGGTCATCCTGGGGTCAAGTTTTCCCTTATGATCACATTTTGTTAAAACTGGTGACAAGTTGTACGTATTGCCTCAATGATCACTATTTTACCGTGTGTGGCATTGTTGGATAACATAACTGCACAATGGTTTCAAGGTTTTTACCCCCAAGGATTTATCTACTTGATCATTAGTGGGGGCTACAATCGCTTTAACTAGGATTGGAACCGAGGAAAATACACCTGGCACAAAAAGTATCCGCATGTTTTTCGATCAGTACTGTGCCAAGTCAGATCATTTTGAAAGTTTTCAATATGCATTTTGTTTGTCTTGGTCTTGCTCTTTCATTTAACTTAACACCTCGCTTCTAAAAAAGCATGCAAAAATGACTGAGATGAGTGGCCCGAAGACAACAAACCTCACAAACCAAAAGTTGCATTTTTTGGATTTGCTCAATGTCCTTGGTGTGATACCAAGGCAATAATACATACGTATGTATTGATTTACAAAAAGAGGTTTTTCGACCGAATATCGGAAACCTACTTGCAATAATGATTGTGGTCCGGTATTCGTTGTCCCAGTACACTGCAATGCCCATTGAAAAATCCAAACCTGCAACTTTTTGTTTTGGGGTTTGCGTCTTTTTCGGGCGGTCTAATCTCGCTCTCCATTTCTGCACACCTTTTTACATGTGAGGTGTTAAATGAACAGCCACCAGGAAACCAAAATTGTCTATTTCGAGAAACTTTTTAGAATGGTCTGACTTTGTCACAGTACTGATCGAAAAAACATGCGAGATACTTTTGTGCCAGGTATATTTTCTATCCTTATAAGGAGACCGAATACGTGAGCGTACATTAAACCCAACTTGACTCCGATTTTCAAACATTTACGACCATTTGCGGAACAGTGAACAACTGAATCATGACCACTGAAGTTTACGAGATAATCTTTTCTCCAGAATATCTAACAGACATTTAAAAAATCTGGCTCTAACATAAAGGGGGATGCATTCGACAGCTGCTCCATATAATTTTCAGAGAACGCTTGACTTCCATATGGCAACTCATGCTTCATGCAATTGTTTTCGTTACATTGAAGTCTTTTTTCCTGTGTTATCGACCCATACGCCAAGGTAGTGGAAGTCGCAACTTGCTCGAAGTGTGGTTTCCATTAATGGTGGTCAAAGAGAAGTTGTCGATGTTGTATACCAGGAATATAGTAAATGCATTTATTTGGAGCCCCACAGTTCTAGCAGCAGTCTCTACTGTGGCAAGAAAATTTTGGATTTACTGTAGAGTATCAGCAATGTCATCAGCAAACTCTAGATCTGTGATAACTTCTGCTGGTTGTCTTCTACTTTGCCTAGGTTTTACTGTGAAGCCAAGATTATCACTAACTACCCTTGCCAATAGCCATTTTCATAACATAATAAAACATAATTATGAATAAACATGGTGTAATTCCTACTATGATGTCAAAAAGCTCTGTTTCGTCATCAGGAGATATTACCACTGTTTGGATGTCGCTGTACATCACCTCAATTGCCTGGATTATTTTGTCTTCTAAACCACAGAGTCTGAAGATTTTGAACATCTTTTCCCGATGGACATGGACCGAGTCAAATGTTTTTGATGTCTATAAAGGTAATGGTGCTCTCGAAGTTTTTATCCCCGATCTAATCCCTTTGATTAGCCTTCTCAATGCCAGGATGTGTGATACAGTTGAGCGTTTTGCCTGAAAGCCATTTAACCCCCCTAGTAACTCGGAAACGGATTGATGAACTATCATATGTATTGTACCAGATAGCTATGACCCTCTCGAGTCTATTGATACCAAAAAAATACAAACATGCCTTGTATGACATCACAATGACGTCAAACATGACGTCATGCAAAAATGCGAAAAATCTAAAAAAAAATTTTTTGCAAGCAAAAGTTGGATTTTTTTACCATGATGTGTGTCAAAGTATGCGCACACATGCGCATACTACAAATAAATCAAATAAATAAGATAAAACATAGTGTAACTGTATCCTTAGCACAAAAACTGGCTTTCTGCTGTTCCGTGTAATTTCAATGGGAATAGCTTTTCTTCGCACGCAGTGCGCGATTACGTAACGCAGCGTCATAACCGTAGGTCCGATTTTGTTCAAATGGTCTTAAATCGATCGCAAGGCTTTAAAGAAAAACAGTCATGTAGCTTCGGTGCAAAAAATAACAAATAGGTGAGGTAGGGGTTAAATTATCATTCATAAATCCATGAAAATATGTAATAATAATGATGTTAGAATCTACCCTGAAAACCTTACAGTATGGAATAAATCCACCAGGACTAAAAAAAAAATGAAAAAGTTCCATATTTATTTTCCATATTGGTTAAGTATTCCTTTTGACATCAAAACATAGTCGTCCACCCAAAATGTGTGACGTACAAGCAAAACTTAAAATGAGCTTTAATTTTTTTAAGTCTGCAGGCGAAATTGCAACTAAGAAGCGTAATCAGAGTTGTTGGACACGCCTGCCCAAAGACCAAATAGGCGTTAGTCAAGAGCCGTAACACTACGGTAAGGGATATGTAGCAACAAGCTGGAGCAGATACATTCATCCAAATAAACATTTTAACAAAAATCATCATATAAAGAAGTAGCTCCTTCCCACACTATATAATAAGTCACTTATCCTTCACAATTATAAAAAGTCAAAACAAATTACTGATTCAATATTGTTTCTGATATTAATCCACTAACATCAAACTTGACAAACTAAGGTTTGGAAGCCATTATTGGAAAACAAACATTTAACAATATTGTGATGTCAGTATTCACTATCGGGTATGAAATCATTTAGTTAAAATAGGACTTTGTTTTGTCTCTACATGATTGTTATTACTTTGACAATTGTTACAACAAGTCGGCTACGCCTCGCCCATTATTCACGGTTTACTTGCCTCGGACACATTAATTGGTTTTCGACCTGGGGCATAATTCACCATTAAATGATACAGCCACACATCACTCAAGAAATTTGTATGAGATTACTCTATTTTAACTATCTTAAAAGCCATGGAATGTTATTGAAACGAGAGTTAACAGGGGGTTATGAAGTGATTGTGGCCAATTTAAATTGGAATACATAGTATAGATTACCTTAATTACAAAATTCTTTTATGTTTGTATCGTCAGTTTCGAAAATGACTAAAAAACTGGGGATCACCGCGGAAAGGGAGGTTAGCGTTATTTCTGTTAAATCTAGCGGCCATTTTCCCTAAAAACAAGGCAGTGGTCCTTAATGCCATTAAGGAACGTTAGTGATATAAACACTTCTTTTTTAGAGATAGAAATATATTGTGTCGAAAAGGCACTTTTAAACAAAACGTAAATAAAAAGCATCAGATTTTAAAAACAATCGCCTCATCAAAATGTAGAAGTTTTCACGGGAATATGAAATCCGCTATGAATCAACCCCAAAGGGTTCGCGATGGTAACAACTTGGACTCACACGGAGGTTAAGTATTAAATATAATGTGTATCGTGCAAAATAGAAACACCCCCTTCAAACCATCTTTACTTTTGTAGATAAAATCCGTGTTAAGCTACACCATCGGCGTAACATTGGAAATATTTGAAGCCATCCAACCCTCTTTGGAATCTATAATAGCAGTCCAACCTCACGAGTCAGCAAAGTTAGTTTTCAATCACATTCGTTTGTGCTTGCAGGTCTTTTCAAAGACGCATGAACCCGAAAACATTATTTTAAGAAGGTATTACTACAGCCTGTCTCAAAAAATGGTACAATCAGAAATAAATTGGTTTAATAGAAATTTCAAAATAAGTCATTCTTACTTGGCCATAATATTAAGAACAAAGGACCAGGCTTTCCAATGGTGTTGTTTCATCTTATTTGCTTTTGTAAATCCAGAGATATAATCCATTTAATGGCGGATTACACAAATATCGATTTTGGTGCAACTTTTATGCATGGGCAGAGTTGTTCGCCCAGTTATGCCATGCTGTCTTAAACTTCAAAACAAAAGATGGCAAACTTGACAAGCAGAACAAAACACAGATAAAGTAAACAAAAGAAGTATAGTTTTATCACCAAGTTTTATAGTCAACATATCAGTCATGAAAATATCTCTTTTCATAAATAAAAACAATACAAATATTTATTGCCGTCAATGAATGGACCTTTGCATTTATTTCAAATTGGTATCTGTTAAAACCATGCCAGAAGGAATGTAATTGCAACCAAAATAAACATCAAATCCACAGAAATGGTTTAAGAATATTGCAATATCTTTGGGAATTTACTAATTATGAAGTCAATAAAAATTTGAATTTGAAGCAAAAGTTCAAAAGTTGGTAGGAATTTGCGTGTCATGATACTTCAAGACCAAAAACTCTCTCCTTACAGGTTGTTGTACGCCGGCTGTACGCTCATGGTTCGCTTCTAACAAAGAAAAGATGTCGAATTTTATCCACTTTATCTTAAAGTCAGACCTTACTGATCATAAACTCCCCATTCAAGTACTTTTAGAGTTTCTTTATGAAGTTAATCCTTTAAAGAGTTCAATCTGCTCAGTGTGAAGAAACTTATGTTTAACAAATTCATTCACCGTTTTAACTCAACCGAAAGTGGCACAAACTGTTTTTATGTTCCGCAGTAAACTTGAGTTATTTCTCGATTGAAACAAGCAAATGAGTGGAAACAAAAAATCCTGGCAAGCTTGGTATTTTTCTTTAATGTGATGTACAATAGGACTTATTTATATTGAGATATACTATTGAAAAATCGGTTTTTGATTTGTTACCATTTTATTTGGACAGGCTGACTCTTGCTACAATCTATAATGCCAGACTATAACCAAATTTTACTATTGTATCTAATGGTTTTACTCTTTTTTTTTCTTCAAAATCATCTTCTGTGTTAATGTGAGAATTCTTATTAAATATTTAATTGTGAGTGATTCCCAAAACATTCATCGTAGTGTTATTGCTTCTATTTTAGCTACTCTCCAGAATTTACAAATGTTTATTCTTATATCACCCTCTATCTAACGTGAGGTTTATTCTATTTGAATATGGAGGAAAAGTATCAGGTTCAGATGTTCTCGATATTTACCAACTATGATTGGGTGTTTGTGGTGTCATTTTAGGATCAATTTTATTTTCGAATTGGAAATGATATTTTTGCATTGCCATAATCCTATGAAAATCTCACTTTTATTTAATGTTCTTGAGTGTAGTAATATACCATGCAAAACACCGAAGAGAATAAGAATATTATTTGGAACTGCGGGCTATATACTGATTATTCGTCGAATATATATTATCTGAACTTTTGTGAATTGTTTCATATTTGCGGCTGCTAAAACGCATACATACATTCTATATGGTCGTTCAAATATATTTCATCTGGTATGGTTGGTGTAATGTAAAATCCTAACATTCAAGGATTAATTGTGTGCCGGTTTAAAAGTCCATAGAGTAAGATCCAAACAAGCCTATAAATATTTATTTTACGACCTTCTGTAACGTAACCAACGAGAATTTAATTTAAACACTGTGAGGATTGCACGTTCATGATCATTCAGGGCTATCATTTACGACCGTACAACTTATTGTGTTAAGGTTTCCTAGCTTGTTAAGAGACATCTTGCACGCAAGTTTTACTTAATTGCCTCAAACTAAAATTTTGCTAAGCAGATTTGCATTAATTAATTTGCTCATATTGGTGTTGAGGCTGTTGATTCAAGGTTCAGAGTAACGGGTTTCCTGGTACGTTCATTTATTTTCACTGTGCTTAATAATATTTTATCTATATTGCACCCAAGATAAATCGAGATACCCAACTTTGTCATTAAACGTTATAACATTGCCGTTTTTCATGCAAAACATGTCGTTAATTGAGTTAAACTATAATATAGTTCTTCAATAACACAGCGAACCCTTACGATTACTTTTGATTAAACGACCCTTTTTACGTTCCATAGCGATTTCATGGAAACATTTTATGAAAACGTCAAATGCGTTTTGCACAACCCACAGCTTTTTGCGTAATATCTAATAGTACACATACATACCATGTTAGTACATGACATTGTTGTGATTGATTTTCTAATAACATGCCGTGATCTCGTCGAGATCTTTATTGTGTTTTTTTTTTATTGGCCTTATATGTTTTAGTCCAAATTACGTTAATTACTTGTAATTCATGTAGAAATTTTCATTTAAACCGATTTCTGCAGTTCGCAGATACTGAAACGTTGGTAAAGCAATCCTTCCTATGTTGAAGGTAACGGATAATTTACTGTGGCGATGCTGGCGCTGGGAAAACTACATTAGTAAAACATTTCAGTCGCGTGTTTATAACTGGCTATCCTGATCAAGACAATCGCGTAAATATTATTCGATAAAAGAAAAATAAAATGTTAAAGAAACAGAACTTCAGAGAGAATTGTTATTATGAGCATGTGCTTGAAATACATGTATAAACCACTCATTTTCATTCGTCATTTATTTTG
The DNA here is from genome assembly GCA_023653785.1 of Ophioderma brevispina. Lineage (NCBI taxonomy): Eukaryota > Metazoa > Echinodermata > Ophiuroidea > Amphilepidida > Ophiodermatidae > Ophioderma > Ophioderma brevispina. The sequence continues at coordinate 25,495 of JAMKCH010002300.1, read as the reverse complement.
CCCTTAGTGCATTCTGTAGAACCATCAAAGCTTTGTATTGCGAACGTAAATAAATTTGCCCCCAAAGGACTTTGTAAGTTATTTTTATATATTTGTAAGGGGAAGGGAACCAAACGTTTAAATTTTCATATTCTTGCGCATGAAAATAATACTGAAAATATGCTTCACATTTATTCTACGCTTACAAAAATTAATACAGGTTGTTTTAACACAGGTTAATACAGGTTGTTTAAAATAACCTTGGTTTACGTATTCAGCTCATCTGTTGATCAGAATAGGCTAATGAGATGGAAAAAGCCAGCGTAGCCATAGGCATAATGATTCAGTGTTCAACGAGTAATTCCGTATGTAATTGAAAATAAGAAATTTGTCTTTGAATGTTTGATGGATTTGTATACATTGCAAGCGCTCTACTAGAGTGATGTCTCACGAAAGAAGCAATACAGTGATATTTCTCTCACCTGTCACAAAACTTCAGACTTCCAAACAACAACTGCTTTACTTATAAATCGATGCCATCTGTATCTTTTTAAAACATACAAATAGGCTTTACCAGCTATATGTATAAAAATACGGTGAAACATCCATAATTAGAAAACTTCACAGATATTACTTCTTGAAATATAACACATTCAAAATCCGAAATTTCAAGGAGCAACCACAAACATCCATAATTAGAAAACTTCGCGTTGTATTTAACTCTTGAAATATATTTTTCGTTGTTTCATTCATTGTTGAGATCAAGTTTAATGAATGCGTACGCCAGCACAAAAGCACACCCACACTCCACTCACACGCAAACACCACCGCATACACTACCTTCAAAATAGACATTTCAAGGAGCCACATACACGCTGCACACACCTCCTCTGTACACACTGCTTTCACAATCGACATTTCAAGGATCCCCCTCCACACACACCATCGCACATACTACTTACATAATTGACATTTCAAGGAGCCACACACACCTTTGCACACACTACTTTCATAAACGCACCTTCGTACACACTGCTTTCATAATCGACATTTCAAGGAGCCCCCCCTCCTCTACACCCATACACATACACACACCTTTGAACACACTACTTTCATAATCGACATTTCAAGGGGCCACACACAAACACACGGACACACCTCCGCACACACTACTTTCATAATCGACATTTCAAGGAGCCATATGTGTTTATATTCTGTGGATTCGTGTGCTATGCGTCTCACAATTTTCTACCTGTGCAGTCCTCAGACAATATGCATCAAACCAACTTATCTTACCAGTGAAATGCTCGATGGATCTGCATTAATGTATTAATACACATCCCTACACACCTTAACGATATGCTGAAACGCTTGATCTACAGGTAATGATTTACTTACCCCTGAATCACAGACGACCATCTCAAGTTTGTAATCTCCCAGCACGGTTTCGTCGGCGTTTACGTGTTCAAGAGCTAGTTCTGCTGATCTCCTAGATACATTGCCGAGACCATACATGGGGCTGGGCGAACTCTTAAGCAGAGGAAAGAATCCCATCAGATGAAGTGTTTTCTTTGAATGAACTGTAACTTGTAAAATCAAGGCGTACGAAAAGAAATAAAGAAGCAAGAGTATTTTCCGTGGAAGATTGCCATTTTTTAAAAAATTATCCTGACATTTATTTGTGCATTCTCTTATAAAATGTTTTCACTAGTTAAGAAGACAATTTTCAATAAGAAAAAATCATCGAAAAGTTTACTCGTTCCAAATCCGGCGTTAATTCACAAGACTAGATCAATTAAGTTAGTGTGAGGCAAGTTTTGTATGATGGACGCAGGTGGAAATCTTTGACTGTTAAATAACTACGTTGCTGTCTACGACGTCATGTGATGCATGGAGCTATCCAACGTAAAATCACAAAAGGCGAAGACCATACACGAGAGAGGGTTCGTGCTTCAATGAAGACTCATCGGCATATTCGTATTTCCTGTATGGATGAGATTTTCCGTAGCGGCGGCACGTGTACACCCGTTGACAGTTGAAACTCGCTCGACGCAGGCGAAAAAGATGTGAGGACTTTCTCGCTGAGTGAAAAACAGCACAAATACTGGAAATGAGAAACAGACAGAGATAGATCAATGAATCGACAGTCACATCATTATTGACGCCCGGTAGAGGGCGGTAGAATGCGCCTCGTATTAAAATGTAACGACATGAATTGTAATGGCGCATTTGTATGGTAAACAGGTTTTAATATAAGTAAACACTATTGTTAAATCGTAATTGCATTAATCACCTGTATGGTAAACAGGTTTTACTATAAGTAAACACTATTCTTAAATCATAATTGAGATTATTCCCATATAACTGATCTGGTAATACTAAATATTACGAAAGAAAAACTTACACCAGCAGCACCGTGATAATAACTTTTCATCTCTTTTTATCTAAGTTCACTTAAAACACAATTAAAAAGTGGAATAAAATTAGCGATTAAAATAACATCTTCAAATATGGTCTCATTTAACGATACTGAAGTTCCCTAACATTAATTCACTTTCGGATGGATATCGGATGTAACTATCAAAACATCGACTGTTCACTTTCGTTTATTATTTAGGCAACGATTATCCATTAGCGCCAAAATATGATGAGAGATATGTTTTCATTTAGGCACAAACAGTATACATGACAGTATCTATGAAATTGTGTTACATCGGCAGTGATCGGTAACAATTTAGTATGTATTCTTTGAGTAAGGGTATGCAGTACATGCATACGTCTTTCATTCGGTTAGAGAAGTAAATGACAACGGGTGCAGGAAAAATGTAGCTGTGTAAGTATAGAGCGATAATTATTATTATCCTCAACGAAATGTCTTTTTTCCGGATCATTCCTGAAGATATGTTGTCCAGTACTTCCAGACGCAACTAAATCTAAGGTTGTCCTTACACAAGGTAAGAATACCTGATCGTATTGCATTTTGAATAACAACAAGAGAACAAGAGCATATTAATTCCAAACTACAAGTCTCTCTGTCGAAGATTTCTACTTTAGGATACAAATAAGGATTTTTGACTCGTCGTGTGAATGGAATAAGGTCGTAAGTGCAATAGCTGCCATGTGATACATCTGTGTGTTGCCATGTATGAGGACAACTCTCAATTTATCTTTCCTCAAGTCAGTGGCTCTTCAAATGGTTCTTCAGCGACTGTGCAGTAGCGTGCCCAGAATCTTTTGAACCCAGTAATATTTGAGACAATTATATCTAATAGCAAAGTTGGGATCCATCAACAGCTCGAACATGTCGAGTGTATCGAACGAGGTCTGGTTTGACTTGTAACGTCTTGTTTACATTATGGGAGCTCCACTTTAAAACGGTCCTAGGACAACGACAAATAGAATTAAGTAATCGACGTACTCTTAGATTTTAAAGGGACATCACACGCTAATTTTTAGTGTTCATATATGATAAATTATGTTGAAACGATTCTCAATATTGATAATATTACCACAAATGAACTAGCTAATTAGAAGACAAAAATAAAATCGGTAACTGATGGGCGCATCCATGTTACCAATAATCTCAAGGCCATAGTGACGTTTCGCCATCTCGCGGCCATTGCTACGTCATGTCTATAGTTTGTCCCGTGACGATTGCCAATACAATGTAAGTTACTTTTGAGTATCTAACATGTCTAATAGGTTTGTATGCCTTTTAATCAACGCACATCTGTCGTGATTACATTCCAATAAAGAAATAACTACTTCACAGATTAACCTCAATGCAAATAACGAGTAGGTCTCCTTACTTCGGATGTATCCCAATGAAGAGTAGAAACAATTGAAGTTCCACCTGTCCCACATTTTCGTTTAGCTGGCAACATAGCAAAATAGTGTCATTTGAAGGTCTCAATTGATTTTACGCGGGGAATTTCAAGTGATTGTATAGCATGTGGCATTGAGGGACTCTAATATGAATGGCTCTACTCGAGCATTACATGTTGAAAAGCGTTTCGACTGACATTTAGTCCCGCTTTTTAAAAACTTAGAATACAGTGACATTTTGTGAGAACACTATATAATCTGCTAAACATCTGACATTCCATCACCACACGCCTGCTTTATTTGTTGGCAACATGTCCGCTCCCATCAACCCAGAGAGAACAATAAGCAAAGCGTAGCGTGATGATCTCCTTTAAACTTTATTGTCCGACTGACAAAAGCAGCCTACAACCAAGTCCTGAGGGATACTTCAATTTAAAACAAGGAGTCCTAGGCAATGAAAAACAGAATTTGGTATCCGTCGGACTCTTATATTTAAAACATTACTCTCCGATGGACTCTCAGATTGAAACCTTAATTATTCCGATGAATAAAAAAAAACAAAACTTATCACACACAGTCCTAGGACAATGAAAGACAACTGGTATCCGCCGGACTTTCACATTTCAACCTATGTATCCGACGGACAAAACAAAACTTATAACACACAATCCTATGGGATGCTCCAATTTCAAACAAGGAGTCCTAGGACAATGGAACGCAGAACTTAGCATCCATTGGACTCTCAGATTAAAACCTTAGTGTCCGACGGGCAGAACACAACTTATAACACACAGTCCTACGAGACGCCCCATTTTATTATAATCAACCCAATAAGTTATATGTGATACCAAAGTGGTGTAATATCATTCATGTCTATATTAAAATCATACATTTAAAAGTACAAGCTACCATTTTTAAATCTTTGCTGTGAAAGCACATCATCGTAGAACACCGACGCCTTTGAACTCTGGACACTATAAGTCTTCCCAACAGAGAGATGACTTGTAGAAAGAGCGAGCTGTATTATAAGCCTTTAGGACTTTAACATTTATTTGTATCATGATGAATGTAAGTTGTTTATCCACTAACTAATTCTAACTAACTAGTGTTATAAAGACCAAGGTTATGTGTGTGTACTCGGCTCATTTGTTTGTGTTCAAAGGGCATTTTGACCTTGGTATCTACGTAATTCCATAACGCCTCCCCTTAAAATTGATGTTGCTTGGGATATTCGTTGGATACACATGTATAGCTTGAAAGTGGACCAACGGTATAGTGTCCGTCTCATGCTATGGCTAGGTCGGTGTGTAATGCATCACAAACATCACATATTATGTTACCCGTGAAGGATACTTTATCTGGCGATTGATTTCATTTTCGACAGGTGTGACTAGAAATGCGAGAAACATATCCTTGTTGTAATGTAATGATAGAAACCTTGCAAACAGCATCGGAAATCAAATGAAAACGTGTCCAAATGAATCTTTGTGAAAGCACATCCACACGTAAAGTTTCGACCCGATAGCCAGCTTCATTTAATTAATGTAGTCTGCTAGTCTGATGGTTCGCTAGTTCAAAAATAAAAGGTCAATAAGGTATAAACCGTAACCCAAAATCATGACTTTAGACACTAAGTACTTTAGACACTAAATGACCTTAGACACTAACCTTAAACACTAACCCGAACTCTAACCCTAAACGATAAATAGACCTAGGGGCAATTTACCCTTAACGCAAGGCGGGCAGAGGTCCGCCCCATGATTTTCTTTTCAAAAGTGCATCTAAATGCAGGTAAGGGACGTTAGGGATATAAAGCAACCCCATGGAAAAAGTGGACTGCTAAAATATTGGGAAAGGAGAGCAGTCTTGAAATTAAGCAGCCGTTGAAGTGAACAAAAGGATCTAACTGGCTTGGTTTATTTTATTTTTGTTTATTTTAGCCTGGGTAGATCATTCAGTGTTCAGACACTGCTTTCCAATGATGCCCAGGGATCAAGGACGAATTGGGACAGCCAGGGGTTTTCACCCTACTCTTATCGACACTGGCTGCGATTATTATTATTATTATATTTTTATACTTCTTACTATTACTAAGACTATACTAGTAGCCATATATGTACTATATAGAAACTACGATACTACTACTACTACTAATACTACTACTACTACTACTACTTATACTACTTCTACTACTACTACTACTACTACCACCACCAGTATCACTACTTAAATTGTGTGTGCATCACACAATAGGAGAACACGCTAGACAGATGGACTGTGGGACGCTACATCATACGACTCTGTAGTTTAGTTCACCGGAACAACCACCCATCACATTCTGGGAACAATGATAATAATAAGACTTCATAGAACAGACTCTATGGTTTCCCCTGGCCGTTAATTAAAATAGAAACGAAACACTACAATCACAATTACAAAACATTAGTGTACTGTGATATCACCCGCATTTCGTGAGCGAAACTACGAATTTCTAACTGACCATTTTGGGCATTTTGAGATGTGGATAGAACCTTAAGTTAGAAGGTACTTTTTTTAGAAATCAGCATAATTGATCTACATTGGCCAATGGGCCAACGCGATTATACAAATTGCATTTAACATTGAAATGGTTACAATACCAGTTGAAGTGCAACTCGGGAATTCAACGTTTGGCTGACAAACTATCACATCAAGTAAAATAAATGATGTGTTGGAATCACTAAGTCTAGCATTAAGTACGGTGGTAACTCCTTGGAGATGCCTCCAATTTAAATTAACATGAGGGAATTCCTTTGGTCGATCCATTCTTACCTACTGTATACTAATGTCATATTAACCGTCTTTAACTCATGAAAGATGCTCGAAGACATTCCTAGAACAACACGCCTTATTGTTTTCGATGTGAAACTGTGAGACGCGTGCATGAAGAAAACATTTATTCATTTCCACTAGTAACACCAACAAATTAAATCCAAATGAAAGTGTTTAACCACAAGAACAGGAGTCTGTTCAACTCTTCAACATTTTACTGAGTTAGTGTTGAGGTTCGCCATTCCAAAAAGAGCAGATAGGTGTTAAAGTTAATGGAAAAACTATAAACAACCTCCGTTTTGCGGACGACGTTGTCCTTTTAGCTAAAATTCCAGGAAGACCCCAGTACTTGTTTCAAAAGTACATGTATTCAGTAAAAAGTTTGGACTCACAATAAACATCTGCAAAACACAAGTCCAAATTATCAGCAGAGAAAAAAGTCCAGATTGACATAAAGATACATGGTAAAACCTTGGAACAAGTGGATAACTTCATCTACCTTGCAGGTGTCATATCAGAAGTATTTCATCAGCGAAAGTGGGGATCAAACGCAGAGTTGGGATCGTCATGGGTTCCATGCAGAACCTCAATTTGGAAATCTAAGGATATTGTGAAGTCAACCAGCCTTGAACTATAAAAAGTACTTGTCCTATCAATTGCAACTTACGGGGAAGCGACATGGACACTTAAAAATCAGAGGAGCAAAGACTGAGAGTAATTGAGATGGTCTGCTTGAGAAAGACACTGGGTGTCACCAGAAGGGACACATTGAGAAATACAGCAATTCGAGATATGCTTCACTACCACAAAGACCTACCAAACACAGTTTTGACCAAAAAGCTAAAATACTTCGGACATATAAAAAGAATGAACAATGGCATATATCCAAAATACTGCTGGAAGAAAAAGATGAGTTGATGACATCAGAAAACGCTCTAAAGACATGGTCACTCCATCTGTGACAACAGCAGAGCACGTGGCAAATGTCAAAGATTAGAGGAAGTTCGTTGCATTTGGGAAGCCATCTCCTCGGGAGGTAGGTTTTAAGTCAAGAAAGTGTTTGAAAATAAGGTAAGTTTTACTAAATATATAAAATAATCTTGACTAGTTTATTATTTTAAGATTAATAAAAGTATCCTAAAATTTTATAATAAATTATTTAAATATCACACTCAGTATACACTATTTTACAAGCTTGCATTAATTAACATTAGGAGAAAGAAAATTAGAAACACTTTAGGTTGTTTCTGTTTATGAGCAACAGTTTCACTTTAATTTCCTGCGTATGTCTTGCAGTCTCTCCAGAAATAGCAAGACAGAATATGTAGAAATAAGTGGGCGAGGAATTCAGCGCCCTTGGTAACGTTTGAGTATGGTGGAGATGCAGTTCTTCCACATTTGTATTTCCTATATTAAAATCATACATTTAAAAGAATAAGCTGATTCCCTTTGTAGGAAGTAGCACATGCTCATGACACTGGCTGAATTCGGTTTAAAATTACCCTGATTTCCTTTCCAGACTGTAATACAAGTAGCACAATCTCATGACACTGACTGAATATGACGAGTTAACCATAGTCTTAATCTAAATCCTAACACTTGCCTTAACTTTAACCCTAACCCTAAGCGTAATCTCGACCTTGCCCTAATTTCAATACTTATCCTCACCTAAACTTTTAAGCCTAGGCCTAACTTTGTCTTAGGCTTAGACTAGTCTAAACCCTAACCCTAAGCCACACCTGTAACCCTAACAAAGCTAAAATTCTAACCATAATTCACTACTCTAGGCTATACACCACAAACTTGGCTGCCGTAAGGATAAAAATCTTGTTTGGACTACTTCCTTGCGTGGCATCTGAAACAAAAAAAAAAACCTTTAAAATGTCTGAAAATGCACTCGTTATATTATATAAGAAAATGATGGAATTTCATGATTGACAAAGTAGACAGGTATGATTCCTCAAAGTAAGTGGTAATTTGGACAGTAAATTTAAAGCAAAATCACTCCACGCTCATCAATTTCATATCGTTTGCCCACTACTACCTGAAGCAACTATAGCACATCTTGTATTTCCTCTCTGAGAGTCTTGTGAAAAAAACATGCTCAAAGTTGTCTTTTTCCCCATAGACTACTGTATATAAGTGAGTTAGTGGTGTGTAACCTATAACCCTACCCCATATCTTTAACCCTAACAGCCAGTCGGGGCATTTATTTAGATTAAACTTCCATTGACAAACAAAAGTTAAACCAATTTAGTCTTTTTTCAGATCATAAATAGTAATATCAATAACTAATAGAAAAAAAGACATATAACACTCTTATTAATTTAATTTGTACTTTGGCATAACTCAAGAATATTCGTCTGTGTTTGTAATCATCTTGAAAACTTTAAAAGTCATACACGCAAAAATGTTCTAATGATGCATCGCTTATGGCGCTCGACGATTTTAGTGGAAAAATAATGAGTTTTGCTTAATTGTGAGGCAAAAATAATAGTTGCAATTGTGATACCGATGCAGCAACTTATATTCATATTACAATATTCACTGCTGATTGTGTCCTTAATGTCAACTCAAAACATGGTTTATTAAAAATGCCGCTGAAATCACGTGAGTGTGTTGTAACACACACTAATCAACATTTTTAAAAAAAATAATACGATCTTTAAAATTACTGCAAATAACAAAGTTGCAAGTAATTTATTTTGGCAACGCTAGTCTACTTTTCCATGTTTAAAGCTTTACATTTCACGGTAATTCCTGCCACAATGACTTCAAAACAATAGCTTGTATGGATATATGCTGTCAGGAGTTTATGCACAAAGTACTATCGTAGACAGTAGACAGGCCCTGCCATTTAACAAACATCGTTTTAACGTCAGTTATGATATTTATTTATTAGCACTCATTCTTTATGTAGAGTACCCCAGCTCTTCCAATATAGAAACAACTTTTGACAGAGCTGATAGATTCCGTGGTCAAATTTGAGTACCTAAATCAATCTTGCTTTAAATGTCATGATGAATTTCTTGTCGTGGTGAACTGGTGAACCCTGAGCAAGAAAAGCGCAACTTGTAATCTATTATGTCTAATGAAGTTTTAAGCAACTTCATTTTACCAAGAGATTGCGGCTGGCAACAATAAGCTATCGTAACCCACTGCCCATGTTTTAAAGGAGATGCTAACCTGTCCGGAAAACGCGACCTACATCCGCCCCAGGTAATGAAATTAAAACACAAAGATGGTAGACATCGAAATCATTTGACAGGCCCATACTTGTGGCTGCAATTTAAATTGACACTCAACCAAAACATGAGGTGATTCCATCCTGAATGTTATAACAGCTCACAAAGATGCATTGAAAAAATCAGCTGCACTACCTACAATGGTCTGTCTTGTCAACACTCGTGATCCGAACTTTTTCACTTTTATTGCCAACAAAATGGTTATAGTAATTGATATATATGCACAACACCGCTTCAACCTGTAGTTCGACATGTTGAGCATCGGTTCGTATCAGACGTATGAATATATACAAGTTTGACAGGGAAGTCGATGTTGTCAGCTTTTACCTCAATTTACAAATTTAAATCTTAATATCTTAAGTACTTTCTCCTACCAAATTTTTGACTCGTAAATACTCGCTGTAAATTAATAAGGCTTGGCAAGGTTGTCAAAGCCGTGCGTGCCCTTACTATAGAGAGGGAGAAGATAATACATACTTGGTCAGTTGCACGAAGAACAGTATGTGCACCCTATTGTAGGAGTTATCATTCATCAGTATGGCTAGGAGTAATTTTATTTGTTATTTAAAATTTCTTTAGGCAGGGTAGCCCCTTCGTGGCCAAGCATCTGATTCCAAGGAGGCCCTGCATATACACACATTGTACATTGCATACAACAGTATGAACAGTAATATAAAAAAATAACAGGTATATAAATAAAATACAACATAAAATACACATGAGTATAAATGAAACTACAGAGATATCTACAGCAGTACAAAATAAGCTTATGTGGTTTTTACAATGTAGATGTTTTAAGCTGAGATAAACTCATTGTATTATAATTACAGCGGATAACTAAGGAAGACTTTTCCCATATTTTTGGTTTCTCTCATATGGAAAGGTACGTTTTCCTGCCTTTCGATTCCAAGGTGTTTCATACAAAAAGTTTGTTGTTTGACTTCTTGTACCCTAAAATGAACTGATTGGCATAAAAGTTAACTTGGAAAAAGGTAACCTGGGGCAAGACCTTGAAGCATTAAACATAACAATTGCATATGGTTTATATAACTCGATCATTAAGTTTGTTCCACTGTAGGTACACATCAATCTTTAACAGGAGTTCTAATTAGCTGATAACATTATACGATCTAATCGATTTTGACGATTTGAAGTGTATTCATAAGATCTTTAGTACAGTTAGACCAGGCAGGGCTGCAATTGTCAAAATGTGGCATACAAGTGAATGCAATCATAACCAGAGTGTGGGTCTTTGGGAATATATATTTAAGTCTTCTAATAACAACACAACGCTTAGAAATACACTGAAGAAATATGATTGATATGATCAGCCCAGGACATCAAAGGATCAAAAGTTACCCCCAGATATTTAGACTGGCAACCCTTTCAATAGTTCATTATTACAGTGCAGAGAACCATTTTTTGAAATTTAGAAATTGCATGTACCAAGACCATCAACCTGGTTTTCTTGGCAAATCTCAAAGTGAGTTGTTATCATCAACCATTTAGAAATTTTTGATTAAATTTGACTGCAGATCAAATTCCAGAGTGTGGATGGGTTGTTGAAGTACAAAGAATGTGTTATCATCAGCATACATAGTACATTTACATTTAACACTCTTTGAAAGATTATTGACCAAAAGATAATAATAGAAGCGGACCAAGTATACAAGCCTTGTGGAATTCCAATGTTGATATGTTTGAACAGTCAGAAAGGGTGGAATTAATGTTGACTGCCTGAATTCTGTCACTGAGATAGGATATCGAACCACTTAAGGCAGACCAGTAATACCATTTTGTTACAAGTTTATCACTGAGAAGAGATTGTTAACACATCAAAAGCCTTTCTTAGGTCAAGAAAATGCTCCTTTTGCGACCTTCATCCAATATTTTTCAATAAAACTTGTACATCAAGCAAAGTTAGTGGCTGTGGAATGATTGGCACAAAAGCCTGATTGATTATCAGAAAGAGTCCATTGCAAACAAGGTACGAATACAATTGATAGTGAACAGCTCTTTCGAGATTTTAGAAATAAGTGGCAGAAACGGAAATAAGTCGCTAGTTTCCCACACTCTGACTTGTCCAGTCCTTAAATATAGGGGTAAACCTTTGGGGTTTTTTTTCCATTCTGCCGGAAAAACTGATGTACTAAGAGAAATGTTACAAATAAAAGCAAGAGAATTACTAATATAGGACAGCCAGACTTAGAAGTTTTACGGCTGAACCAGCACATCCTAGGAGACCTTGTTATTAGACATATCACATATTGCTTATAAACACTCTGGATAAAACATTACAAAACTGAAAATAGAAATCACAGTAAATTGACATTAATTGGTAGGTTGATGTGTCTATTTGCCTTACTGCCATCATTAAACTAACTAGCCAGCAACGTAGCTAGACTTTGAAGTGCGTACAAAGGCTAGACCTGTAAGGGTTGTAGTTATTGCAGGGTGGGCAAGGACCTGAATATTCCTTCTTGGCCTGAAGAATGAAATGCATTTCCTTCTCATATGATCAAGCAATATATGGACACCAGTTTTCAACAAATCTTTAATCAAAGGTCGGCAACCATACGAACTATTAACCATTTATAAATCCTTATAATGAGACAAATAGAATGGTGTATTTTAAAACAACTTTGACTTGATTTCAATTTAAATCGTTCTAATTTTACTCATATTTTACAATTACCTATGAAGCAATTAATTTTGTTAAAAAAAATATTCTTATTCAGCACCTCTTCAAATCTATACAATAGGCAGCCATGCTGTAGGGCAAGAGAGCAACATTACATACTACCTACCTTCCACCTGTTAATTGACTTCCAGAGATGTCTAATTAGAACAGGGTTATCCATTATACTATTTGGGGTATTTCAATTTCATTTCCCACCGAGGGCAGGAGATTTGATCTTAATGCTCAAGTGTGATCTTAATTCTCTATTGCATAGGGCCTATAAAAAAGTATTCTCATAGCCCGACCCTCTATGGGGGGGGAAAAGATAATAGTTCAAAATTTCCATTTTCCATAATTTATTTACACGAGCCTTATTTAACATATCTCTATAACGCACTTCACCACTCTATTCTAGCCTGAAGATGTCAAAAGCCTATCAAGAACAAACTGCGATCAATAGAATCACTATGCCATCGGCTTACATCTCAATCTAATTTGCTGCAAAATGTCCTGTCCAGGCGTAGACATGTCTGTATACTATGCGGACCTTGTCAGTCCTCAGAAAGTTTGGGAGAATAAACCTGAAAGTGTAATCTCTGTTTCTAAGTGGGACCTGAGGACTCCCTCGTGATTTAATTAAATTACCAAGCACTGTTTACAGCACAACCATGATCAAGAAAGGAAGCCTCTACAGTCCGAATCTAAGTGTTTCATCCCACTGAAGTGGCAAATGTCATCTTTCGGCTATTTATTTAATTTAAATATGTTTTGGAGTATAGCAATACAGTTTTGTTATGTGGTGTATGTTTGAAAACGCGAGGGGATCAATGTTGGGGTGTGTGCGTTGTGTTTAGTTCGATCCAGATGGTGGTGTGCGGTGCATGTGGAATTTGTTTCTGTGCGGGGATGCGCGAGTATGTTGTAGTTGTTTAACTCTGAGTCAACTGAAAAATACCAACGTCCAGTAAGCGTTATTTTTTTTTCAGTCAGGTGTTTTTTTTTTTTTTATTTCAGCGCATTAATTCGGAAAACACTTATCGGCGGATACTTTGGTGTTTGCATAAATAGACATGCCCAGCTGGCTCTTACTCTAATATCAAGTAAATGTACTTTTGTTGGAGATTCTAACCATGTCTGAATTCCTAACTGGAACACACGCTTAATTCATTGGAGAGAATGTAGCGATTACATGCATAAATCAGGTGTTTATGCCCTCAAAACACCTTAAGCAGGTGCACAGAACTTCATTACGTCCTGTTGATCGGGTTTATGGTCGACTCTCAGCCTAGATCGCATCTCTACTACTAGTAACGGGTTTAAAAAAACTGATCAACTCTACTGAGGCTGTATTCCGATTAACAGAAAGTCGTGGTGGATTTAACAGTTACAACAAATTGGAAAAACACTTATTGAAATAAAACATGGTGTAATAAATCGTAACACTTTACTTGATTGCATGATAAGGTTCCATATATACTGAGTATTCAATATACACATCCCATGATGCCAGCCTTTTATGGATGCTGTATTTGAACTGGAAGCCAGTTTTCCTCTATTTTCGAGCTGTTTGAGTGACAAAAGCAACCCGCACAATACCCCACCCCACTCACTTTGTAATGACTTCTGTATATGCATTATTCCATTAACCCGCTACAATAATGGTTCATGGAGACGGTTTGTTAGCTTGTCATAGACGCTCATTTACGTTAATCGTCCATCTGCCTTCAATGTATATAGGCCGGAAAAGAAACATTTACATAAATTATACTAACGACAGGTGTACCAGTAACTCGGCAGGAGCCTGGGCCACCAGTAGAATGCAGTAGGAATACAACATTTGCATAACCGAACTTTAGCACTTCTGGGCATGTATGAATACGTGGACATTTCTATTACTACACCTAAGAAAAAAGTGCGCGAAAGAGGTTCTAAACTTGTCCTCTAAGATGGAACCCCCTGAAGGTTCTTCAAACGAACCAAAATAGTTTCCTGTCAATAACTCAACTGCTGTATAGCCCTTTATGGTTTTGTTAGGAACCTTTTTTGGGTTCCCTCGATTTTTAAGAACATTTTCCCATGGTTCCATTCTTGAACAGTATCCATAGAGGAGGACAAAAAAGGCTTCTAAAGCCGTTAATTTTTCTTAGAGTGTAGTTATTGTGCCGGCTGCGTATGAGGATAACAACTGAATGATGGCAGAAAGTGGTACTTTTGTCATCGGAAAAAAGAAACATTTCGTGATCCACAATCTACTTCTCCCTCCCCAACCTACCTATAAAAAATTGAAATTGTTTAGTATCATCTCACTTGGCCTAAGGTTGTAGCCTAATGAACCCATATTTAATTATATAATTCTTATTCGTACGGCGAGAAATTACAACAGAATGGTCTTTGGGACTGATGCAAACTTTGGTTTATCCGGCACAGCAAATCAACCTTGTCAAATATGTTTTATCGAGTAATCTAGTGTTCCCAAAAAAAAAGGGTCTCGATAACAATTATTAAATAATATATGTACATATTTAATATACATATTAAGCTTTCAATAGCAAATCTCCATTACGGGATGCTGTACAGGAAAAGTATTTGTCTGGTATAACAACTGAAACTTGGTGAAATGTGTATAATAATGATTCTCAACTTAGAGATTCCGGCAATAAAATGACCATTATGATAACGACTGCCATAGTAATGTTGGCAAATTTGATTTTGGCATCTGCCGCTGTGCGTCCCTTTTCTGTCGTTTATATAATGGTCCTTTTCTCTTCCTAATAATTTGTTTCAGCAACTATTATTAAAAATTTCAG
Source organism: Ophioderma brevispina (assembly GCA_023653785.1). Lineage (NCBI taxonomy): Eukaryota > Metazoa > Echinodermata > Ophiuroidea > Amphilepidida > Ophiodermatidae > Ophioderma > Ophioderma brevispina. Next base: position 10,148 of record JAMKCH010002300.1, on the reverse strand, counting down.
AGGTCATTTCTCCCCACATTTGAACGGGGTTAGCCTAGATACGTTTTAAAGCTGACAACTTTGCATCTTTTGAGGGAAAAATGTAATCGTTTCCCATGGTTACCTTAATGTTCTCAAAACCTAATTTGTTGTAGTACAGTATACTATAACCTGCCACAATTTCTGAGCTCTATCGGATATACAGTTAACCATAAAATGACAGCGCAGGCAACATGACGCAAATTGCATTGGCATAAAATAGCAAGTTTAAAACCTGATTGGATGCATTAGGTAATTATTATGCATACGGAATATAATAGGTTGTGCTTCTGTAACAAATAACATTCAATGCAATTATTTACAACTGCTTATAAGACAATAACCTCCTTTGATTTATCCCAAAATTAATCTTTATCGTAATATTTCTGTACGCGTCGTAAATCACAAAAAAAATGTGCAAGGATAGATGAATCTTGACCTTAATGCCATCACTATATTTAAATTTGTTGATTATTAGAAAACACATCTAACACATCTTACAAAATTGGTCATCTCTGGCTTATTGTTTTATTAAATCGTTTCTTTCATTTTTTTCAGCATTTGGCAATTCATTAGATTTGTTTACTAAACCACACTGATTTTATCAGGCAAAGTCCAACTGCAATCATTTTTTATTACCGTAGTATCTTGGCCCTTAAAAAAGCAAATAAAATACATAGGATAGTAAAATGTATTATAATAGAGAAAATATTTCGCGTTACTTTGCTCCCTTTGATTTGCTTCAGAACTTTTGAAGCAAATGCCCCGATTTGATTCAAATAAAGCAAATAAATCATCTAGACACACTTTTTTTTATTTATAAAAAAATGATAAAACAAACCACTTTCCCACCAAACCAGATTATCATCACCCTTAAATTCCGAATGACCTGGGTTATGGCCAAGCAAATAAAGCAAATATCTTATCAGAATCATGTAAAATCTTTCAAGACATAATTGCCTGTAGAATGTGTAGTGAGAATGTTAAAGAATGTTAGTCTGTATGAGGAAAGAGCAACCGCATCCATTTAGCAGTTTTAAAAGTTCCCACATAAAAAAAAATCAAATTAAAAATTCTCTATGATTTTTGCTGAAATTGGAAATCGTCTATGTTTTAGAAAATCACAAAAATATTGAAAATTCCTGCGATTAGAAGCATTGTGGCGTAACAAAGGAGGAATGCTGGCACCTATTTCTATTCAAATATCAATATTATACCGGAAGCTAATTATATAAATTGTTCCACCTTTTGCTACCTAATCCGTGAGACGTATACAGAAGTACTGTGAAAGAACCATTTTTGAGAATCTTATCCCGTGGTGCCTCTTTTAAACATCTAACTCTAACTTTTTCAAATGTAAATGTGATGTTTAAAATGTAAGCCTCAAATTGGAGCACTCTTAAAAGTTCGTGTTTTGGGGGTGGGCACCCCCTAATAATAACCATAAACCAAACAGTACCCACATTAAATAATTCTGTCGACTTCATTTTTCGGTCCTAAAATGTTGCCCATAGTCATCTGTTCCGCTCTTTTCAGCTACTGCTGCTTTGGGTATACCAATCCTCTTGCGAAAGGTTGATTTAAGATAATGAAATTGGAGTTCCGATTCACGCCTGATTATGTCATAACAATTATAAAAGTATACAGCATGGAAAGTGTCTGAATACTTTCAGCGCCAAGTCCGCTCCAACATTTAAATATCTTGATAGTAATCAGGCAATCACAGCAGAATAAAATATATAATTTCATTTTTAAGGTATTTTATAAAAATCTTCCGTTTTTTTTTTATATTTCCAGTTTTTTTTTTATTGATTACATGACAATTAAATGACAAAAATCCTTGTTTTGTCCTGAATCCTCTTCGAAGAACTTTCGGTATAGTATGGTATTAGGAGGGTGTGTTTTTAAAGAGGTGTTGGCATTATGATTTGTGTTTCTAAGGAGTACGCGCAAGCCGGTTTTAATAAACTCGGAGATAGCAAGCGTGCATCTTCGTTTTTGCGATTTCATCGTCGCAAAACTTCATAGCGATTTCTCCGCTGGCGTAACCAGTGGGGGGCCGGGGGGGCAAGCTGCCCCCCGACAACCAAAATATTGGAAGGGGAGGCCCAAAATGGAAGGACAAAAGGGAGAAATGAAGAGAGCAAGAGAAAGAAAGAGGGAAAGAAGAAGAGGGGAAAAAAGAAAGAAAAAGAGGGAAAGAGATAAAGAAAGGGAGGGAAGAGGAAAGAGGGAAGAGAAGAACACGAAAAAAGGGAAAAGAGTTTGCCCCTGCCCCCCTTCATATTTTGTGAACTGACTGGAAAAAACTATGGGTCTACCCGGCGATTGTTGCGAGTCGGAAATGCGATGAAAAATCGGAGACTTCTTGAGTCTTGCCCCCCGGAGGGTCAGGTCTTGTTACGTACGCCCCTGGATTTCTCCCCTCTGCGTTTACGCGAATTTGTGTAAACGTCGTAAAAATACGCGTAGAAACCTTATGTTTTACTAAAACAACACTGATTTTATCAAGGTCAAAGTCAACTGCAATCATTTTTTTTTATTAACGTAGTATATTGCCCTTTAAAAGCAATAAAATACATAGGAAATAGTAAAATGTATTAGAATAAGAGAAAATATTTCGCGTTACTTTGCTCCCTTTGATTGCTCAGAACTTTTGAAGCAAATGCCCTATTTGATTCAAATCAAAAGCAAATAAAACATTCTACACTTTTTTTATTTAGAAAAAAATGATAAAACACCATTTCACCACAAACTATTAAGCATCCCCTTAAATTCCGAAATGACTGGGTTATGGCCAAGCAAATAAAATCAAATTCTTATCAGCAATAATTAGAAATCTTTCAAGACATAATTGCCTGTAGAATGTGTAGTGAGAATGTTAAAGAATGTTAGTCTGTATGAGGCAAAGAGCAACCCATCCATTTAAAGCAGTTTTAAAAGTTCCACATAAAAAAAATCAAATTAAAAAAAGTCTCTATGATTTTGGCTGAAAATTGGAAATCGGTCTATGTTTAGAAAAATCAAAAAATATTGAAAATTCCTGCGATTAGAAGCCATTGTGGCGTAACAAAGGAGAATGCTGGCACCTATTTGATATCAATAGCAATATTATACCGGAGCTATTATATAAATTGTTCCACCTTTTGCTACCTAATCCGTGAGACGTATTACAGAAAATACTGTGCAAAGAAACCATTTTCGAGAAATAATTTACCCCGTGTGCTCTTTTAAACAGCTAACTCTACTTTTTCAATATGTAAAAAAATGCATGAATGTTTAATGTAAGCCTCAAATTGGAGCACTCTTAAAAGTTCGTGTTTTGGGGGTGGGCACCCTAAAATAACCATAAACCAAAGCAGTACCAACATTAAAATAATTCAATGTCGACTTTTTCGTCCTAATGTTGCCCATAGTCATCTGTTCCGCTCTTTTCAGATACTGCTGCTGGTATACAACCCGCTTGCGAAAGGTTGATTTAAGATAATGAAATTGTGAGTTCAGATTCAAGCTGATTATCGTCATACAATTATAAAATGCAGCATGGAAAGTGTCATGAAGACTTTCAGCGCCAATTCCGCTCAAATATTTAAATATCTTGATAGTAAATCAGCAATCAGCAGAATAAAATATATAATTTCCTATGCTTTACTTAAACGACCTTGTGTTCAAAACAACTTATTTCCATTTTTTTTTTTATTGATTTACCATGACAATTATGACGAAAAAATCCTTTTTGTCTGAAGCTCTTAGAAGAACTTTCGGTTAGTATGGTATTAGGGTGTGTTTTAAGGTGTTGGCATTATGATTTGGTTTCTAAGGAGTACGCGCAAGCCGACTTTAATAAACTCGGAGATAAGCAAGCGTGCATTCGTTTGCGATTTCAGCGTCGCAAAACTTCATGAGCGATTTCTCCAGTGGCGTAACCAGTGGGGGGCCGGGGGGGGGGCAAGCTGCCCCCCGGACACCAAAAAATCGGGAAGGGGAGCCCAAAAATGGGAAGGAAAAAAAGGGAGAAGGAAGAGAGAAAGAGAAAGAAAAAGAGGGAAAGAGAAGAAGAAAGGGGAAAAAAGAAAGAAAAAGAGGGAAAGAGAAGAAGAAAGGGAGAAAGAAGAGGGAAAGAGGGAAGAAGAGAAAAAGAAAAAGGGAAAAGAGGTTGCCCCTGCCCCCCCTTCAGAATTTTGAACCGACTGGAAAAAAATATGGGTCTACCCGGCGAGTGTTGCGAGTCGGAAAAAAATTGGCGAATGAAAAATCGGGAAACTTCTTGAGTCTTGCCCCCCGGAGGGTCAGGTCTGGTTACGCCCCTGGATTTCTCCCCTCTGCGTTTACGCGAATTTGTAAAGCGTTCGTAAAATCGCGTAGAAACCTGATGTTGCTAGGATTGTCTAAGAACCCGCCTGATTAATTACGCGTCCCACCTTTCACGCACCATTTGGTGTTTTGCCGCGTGACATATAGGCGTAAAATAACGCGGGACGCAGCGTCTCCAGTGAAGACAGAAATTTCCCTCTAAAAAAGATGTCCTTTTTTTCGACGATTTTCAGGAAACTAATACGGTGACACCATTTTTATTTCGGTATTTTAAAGTATGACAACTTTGACCTTAAACATATGTGTTTTTAGTTAGTTATACCAACGTTTTAAATCCGGTTTTGATCCACGTTAACGAGGGTGCCCGGATACACCTCACTCAGCAATAGTGCTGTGTGGAGGATTTCTTGGAGCAAAGATAATGACCGGATGCCCCTTCCTGACGTCAATCACAGTTTTCGGCGGGGCCTTATGTCCTTGGGCAACAGAACCAAGGACAGAGTGTGGAAATGGCCTGCCATAGTCTCCAGAGTGACGCCTTGTAGGTAGGGTAGATCTTCTTTTCATTCTACCAGGGTAACCAGTACCCTCCTCATCAGAAAAGATCCGATGGGGGGTGAGGGTTTAGCCGCCGACAACTCGGCCCTTGGACAGGAGTACTGGTTACCAGGATACCAGTAGCAGGCCCTCATAGGAAACTGACCCGACAACTAAACCGGAACCCGATGTGAAAAATCAGAAAAAACGTTTGGCCCCTTTGTTATCTTTTGGTGTATATATTTTAGTATCGGTGCATCACATTGCCCATAGAGTTGCGTGGTAAATAATCTGTAAAAATTTTGAGCAAAAATGTACTTTTTAAAAGTCTTTTTCTCCAAAAAGAAATGGTTATAAGCCATATTTTTATTTCAGATTTGTTATCAGCACCAAATGAATGTACTATAATCAATTTTTAATAGAAAATTATTCGGCCCATTTAAATCATGTGCCAACACCTTAAACCTATACTCGCACCCTACGCCAAAGTTTTAGCGGCACTGATTATAAGCACAAACGATAAAAAACCAGGACGTTACGGCCCCTTTTATCTAATCCCGTGTTATGGTCAAATCAGCAGGGGGGCTTGTTCTGAAATCTTACATTGGGGAGACAGATTTAAAGAGCATCTTCGCCAAGGTCAGTTTCTTCGAGGTCTCTCAGCACATTCATATTGAATCTCGGCCAAGTACGGGGACGGCACAAGATTCCAGAGTGATCTCGACCGATTTTTAGGTCACCATGTCCAAAAGGTCATGACTGATCGCGTCACTCTGCTGATGAGCAGTTGTGAGTGAGACAACTGAAAGTTCCAGGTTAGGACAATATGTATTTGTGTTGAGGGACAAAGTTGAATATGGCACGCTCCACGTATCAAATCATGTCGAGTTTCCCGAGCTTTCGAGTTTCACGCGCTGTGTATCGAGTTTTCCTCGCCATATGTCGAGTGTACAGCTTTATTATGTCGAGTAAAGTATTAGTATGTCCAGTTTGCAAATGTTGAAAAAAATCCTGTCCAGTTTTTAAAAACTGACTGATTTATATCTGGACTTGATTTATTCTGGACATGATTGATGAAATCGGCACATAGAGTTCAAACTGGATAGGCAGCGCTGTAAACTCGACAGATAGCGGGGTAAACTCGATAGACAGCGCATGAAACTCGCCATGATTTGATTACGTGGGCGTGCCATAGGTGAAACGTTATCCAAATCTCAGTAGACGTTCAAAATTTTATTTCAGCGCCCCTCCTAATAGGACAATGAAATTGAAAGCGCCGCTATGTCGAATGTATTGGTCGCAAAGAAATTAAGAAAGCCATCGAATTACATTTAGAAAATAGAGGAAAATCATCCACCACAAAAGACAAATATTGCGGAAGGTATGTTTCATGAACTTTTTTTGCTATTGTTGCGTTTTGAATTGACAGTGGAATAAAAAAATACTTCTTTGCACAATAATCTCAAGTCGTAGGTTTATCTGAAACATCAACGTTTACACATTTAATGCGGAGAAGAAAATTTCGAAGGAGGAATGGACAGTCACGAAAGAAAGAGGGGAAAACGACAGGAAAACAATTTTAAAATCATCAAAGTTCCGATTTTGTCCAATGCCAAAGTTTAAAATACAAAATTGAGAAACCCGTCGATTCTAATACCAGCAAATAACGTTCTTTTGCCCCCCACGGGGACCACTTGATCAAAGGAAAACACATTGTTGCTGTGAACATGAACTTACAAAATGCACACTAAACAAGTAGTTCCACCGACTCAAGTATTGTTGCGGTTTTTTTTTACGATTTTTAAGTGTTGATACCTAAATAATTAAGCAATTGCTGTGTCGTAAAGGCACTAATCAGGTGATTTTTTGCTCGATCAGAAAATAGAAAAAATAAAAAAATAAGATTTTTGCATGTCTTTAGCTAGAAGCGGTATCCTAATCATACCCGCGAGTGATTAAGATCAAAAGAACCTGTTAAGAACGAAATCAAATATTTTAGTCATTACTGTCCGCACGCGAACTACTACTAATTGAATGGAGATTCAATCGTTGAATATGTTGTTGCTTACTTTTCTATACATTTCAGTTGGAAAAAATTACTTATAAAGATTTCCACAAACTTATACTTCACTTTAAGCTATTCTGCAATGGTAAAAATATTGTGACTCTTTCAGATGAATCACGATAGTGTCTGTGAAAGATACCCTTTATTATTCGACTTTGCTGTAAAACATGTTGATGATTTTGATCTCTGCTCCATTGAATATCGCTATTTCAGATGACATCACATTTCAGGCTTAAGAGAAACACTTTTCACATATATTGCTGCTGTTTTGATACCCTAATCATGTACGCACGTAAATCACCTGTTGGAAAAAGGGGCCTCTTTTACGCACTTTTTTGTTCACTAATCATACACCTTTGAACACAGTGCCCCCCCCCGGACTTTTTTTTGTCGTAATGCAAAATTGTTGTTTTAATGATGCCACAAATTATGACATACGTCAGTGTCGTTCTTAACAAATGAATCTATTACTCTCCATTCTGGACCTTCAACCTGAAGTTTAGTTGCAAGTCCTGTACACCTACGAGAATTATATTATATGTGTTGTTGTTGGTTAGATTTAACAATGGATCCCATTGTGTGTTAATTGACCAAAGGGGGGTACATTACTTCTGATGAATGATCAATGAGAGAACAAAACAAGTATAAATTATAACAAGTTTCCCCAGGAATAACCTAATGTTATTTGTTTATAATGAATGTATTGTGGGGTGGTGTGTGGTCGTTAATCCGAATATTTGTTTCTTTATTCAGGAAGATTTGCTATTCGAAGGTCGTGTATCCGAAGGTTCGTTGAGCCGAAAATTAAATTAAGGTTCGTTTGATCGGAAAATAGAAGACGACTAAAAGAATCTCACTTATATTCGGATAAACATACATTATTTCCTTTTTCGGCTTAACGAACCTTCGGAAAAAATGAACCTTCGGTTAAACGAAACCTTCGGAATAATGAATTTTCGGGATAAATTAACGAAAACCTCGGAATAGTTATCCTTCCGATACACGACCCTTCGGATAAAAATGCGTAGATACCTCTTAATTAGACGTCATTACCGCACTCTTTAGTGTTAAAAAACAATCATAAATACAAAAGTATTGCTATCACTGACACATGTAACATAAATAAATCCAAAAATGCACAATATGCACGCGTTAATATATCCACAATGATACCAAATAAACAAAAATCGATGAATCATTAAAGCCTTTAAAGGCATCATTTGCTATAACACTTCACAAAGTTTTTTTTTGTTCTCACGAAGCAATCCTTTAAGCTTGTTTATAACTACTCGTTATGTCGATGGTGCATTTATTAACAGCCGACAACATCAAGTTAACAGAAAGTAACAAGAGATCGATCGAAATGAAGTAGTCACACATAATTCGGATTTTTTTTCTTCGGCGGTTAACGTTTCGCTTACATGTTCTTTATGGTTGCCCACCCCTTAATGTTAGGCCGAACGAAGTTATATATACACATTGGTAGGTTTTTCTGTGATTAAAAGATCAAAGAGGGATGTGTTTCAACATATATGAAATCTGAAAGAATCCATTAAAGTGTGCCTAGAGAGAATCAAAATGCAATGGAGTGGAAATTTAGTAGAAATAATATTAAAACTGAAATATATGATAATAGGTTATAGTAGGTTTTTTTTGTGTGGCAAATTTGTTAGTTTTTTCAGAGATTTTCAGAGACACTTGATAATGTTATGAGTGTCAGGCTTAATTTAAAGTGGCACTGGCACATTTTCAGAAACTGACATTTCTTCAATTTGCTCGCAAATGATAGCCTGGGCCATTTAAAGCATATAGATATATTTCTATAAAAATAACATACCCAAAAGCAGTTAGGGACGTTAATAAGACACCCAGGTAATTCGTAGTGCTAAACTTTTCAGTTTGCCGTATCTTAATCAAACAAATGGTCTCTGATATGAAAATAATAGACAGTACTCCTTGATATAAAAAACCACAAAGGGTCACAGACCGGTCAAATCTTGTTGCATCCCCGTTGAGAATCAACCTTGGCGTGTGTTTTCTTGTGTTACACCTCATTTCCGCGTCGTCTGCCGGAATTAATGCGCCGGCGACATTAATTATAAAGTCGTTCGTTTACTCATGAGGTGGCGCTGAGTTGGGCCTTATAACTCAGGTGCGGGGTTGAGGGCTAATGTATATAAAAGATTTATACCATGCAAAAATATCAATTTTGAAAATCTAGAGGGCGCGTACTATTTTCAAAACGTGCCAGAGTGTCTCTTTAATACCAATCTGTGAGACTTTAATTGATTTCGTTGGACAGGTTTTAAAACAAGTACGCCAAAATTTAGACTTTTGTAATGGCGGAAATTAAATGGTAACACGGGATACAGCTGAAACGGATGACCATGGTTTACAAATGTAGAGCAATCAGTTACCATTACTAAATAATTATCTAAATGCCTATACCATTTTATTTAAAACGTCGGAATTAAATGGTATGTCATTAAATCAAATCAAAGAAAAATAGAAATCCAAGTAACATATGGACTTACCAAGATATATCAGGTGAAGTGGATAAGTTACAACACGAAATTAGGGTCGTATGGCATAAAACGAGTTAATATATAGATATATATATCTATATGATATATATACTATATATATATATATATTATATATTATATATATAGTATATATATATGTACACCTTAAGAAGAAGTAAAAGTACTTACTTCTCAAATAAAAGTAAAACTTGCCATTGTATGAACAACATTTACCTTTTTACTTGGAAAGAAATACTTACATTTCAGGAGTATTTACTTTTTATTTCGTACAAGCCCAGTTCAGTATTTGGTGGCATTTGAATAATGAACGGTTATACTAAGCTATTGCAGCTGCTTGTATTTATCAATGTCACTCACTCGTGAAGTTTCAAGGTAGTTATTTGTTATAAGGTTTATAACGATGGGTACAACCATAATGTACCTATCCTCTATACATATAACTAAAGGAATACAAAGAGGTCAACAAAGGAATTTTCGAAACAAGCTTGTAAATCTTTCAGAAGCATCACAACCTGCTTGAACATTAAAATTATTAAGGGTTAACAATTAGTCCTTTCAAAAACTAATTCATCTCCGTGGAGCACCTTGTTGCAGAATTGCACACGTTTGCAGTCAAGTTGCGACAATTGCGATAGGAAATGTAAACGTTTTTGCTATAACTTTGACAG
>JAMKCH010002299.1:0-38464 GCA_023653785.1 Ophioderma brevispina | reverse complement strand
GGGGTGTCTGAGGGGGCCCTGAGAGCACAATTTTAGGGGGGGCCCTGTCAGCAGCTGCTGACACTGCTGACTCTTAAATTCGCCACTGGTCAAAGCTACCGTTTGCAAGCATGTTGCATATATGAATTGTACAAGGTGATGATCTGGGATGGTCCTGAGAAGCTTGAGTGTCAAGCCCTGGTGCCACACGGTGTCGTATGCTGCAGTAAGGTCCACCAAGATGACGCTTGCCTTACGACGATTTTCAAAGCTATCCTCAATATCATTTGTGAGTTTTACAATCTGATGGACAGTGCTCCAGCCACGCCGAAATCCTGCTTGTTCGTCAGGCAGATGGGATTCGACGACTGGCTCCAGCCGGGCCAGGATCAGCCTCTTCAAAGAGTTTGAAGAAAACACGCAGTAGTGATATTGGGCGGTAGTTCTTGGGGTTGTCAACAGGCTTGTTTGGTTTGGGGCGTGCGATGATGGTAGCCCTCCTCCAGATCTTTGGTAAGGACTGGTTGGTAAGGCAACATGTGTAGAACTCCTGGAGCCATTCAAGACATCATGGGCCACAGTGCACCACGAACTCCGTTGGTATTTTATCAGGCCCCTGGGCCTTAACACTCTTTAGTTGGCTGACAGCAGATGTAAGCTCATCTAGTGAGAATGGTGTTGAAAGTGACCCGTCCACGCCACGGGCTTGACGAAGTTTGTGATCTCTTTTTTTAACAGAGCGAGTGTGATCCTTTTCAATGTCCTTGGAACGACCATTTGCGAGGAGTTGCTCAGCTATTGAGTTGGCAGACACGGGACATTTCGTTGGTTTGGATGGTTAACCTTAAGAAATGTAGGGTGACATATAATCAGCTTTGCCCAACTTTGATATGTCTTTACTCAATGGAAAGGGTAATTGTTCCTGTTTTATCAGTACAGTAAAAAAAATACTGCAAGTAAACTCGCGACATCCCCCTGGCAAGATGGCAGTCTGGAACATGACCTCAGATGACCTTTGACACCATCCACATATGAAGGAACCCCTATTGTACCTTAACCCCAAGTCTGGTTTAAATCCGACTTCAACTTTTTGAAGGAGACACAAAAAACGAAAACCTAATCAAAACCTAACCAAACTGGAACACACACACACATACATACACATACATACAGACATGCGCACCCTCGCAATATCCCCCTCTGCTTTTCAAGCCAGGGAATAACAAAACTAGTACCAACTTCAGTGAAGCGAAATTGTGGAAGATCCCCAGCATCACAAATATGAGTATTACCACCATTTTACAGTCCAGTATGTTATTCACAAGTCAAGATACAGGCCAAAGTGAATTTACACATGTCGGCCATATTGAATTCAAGTTGGCCGGCAAACATAATTATTTGCAACTTAAATTATGGTTTATATAGAAACCTCAGTATCACAAACATTGGCATTGCCACCATTTTTAACACTGCATGTTTTTTCAAAGTCAAGAAAAGGCTAAAGTACATTAAACATGTCGGCCATATTGAATTCAAGATGGCCGCCAAACGAAATTAGTTACAACTTAAATTATGGTTTATATAGAAACCTCAGTCTCACAAACATGGGTATTGCCACCGGTTTTAGCACTGTATTTAGAAGTCAAGATACAGGCCAAAGTATATTCAGCATGGCGGCCATTTGAATTCAAGATGGCCGCCAAACGAAATTAGTTACAACTTAAAATATGGTTTCTATAGAAACCTTAGTATTACAAACATGGGTATAGAGACCAATTTTACCTTTCTATGTCACCCACAAACGGGGATATGAGGGAAAATATATTGAATAGCGGCCATTTTGAAATCCAAGATGGCTGCCAAACAATTGGTCGAAAAAAATGGGAACAACCAAATTCGTGTTCCTTGACCCCAGTTTTACCTAAAAAAGACAAAAAATCAAAATGTAGCAAAAAATCCATTAAATAACGCAAGGACCCATCTATTGTATATAAAATTATATACAGGCTTCAATGAGTAATTGAAATTTCCATATATGAATTACCCCCACAAGAACCCCACCAGAATGCCGCTTTGCAAGGATGTGCATTATGTTAATTTATATATATGAGTGTATGGCATTCTTCAAGTAAAACATAATGATATATATACAATCCTCAACATAATATCATATTACAAAAACAAATTTTATAACCATTTTTTTTTAAATAGATGTTAGCATATAGCGTCTTTCACAAAGTATCAAAGCGCTTCCATTTCTTTCGCTGTCATTAGAATGTGTCAGCTCACCAAAAACCTCACCAAATTTCCTCACCTAGAATTTTCAAAGGTGATGAAAAAACCTCACCAAATTTCCTCACCTAGAAATTTTCGAAGGTGATGTTTTAAAAACATCACTGAATTTCCTCACCTAGAAATTTTCGAAGGTGATGAAAAAACCTCAACGAATTTCACCACCTAGAAATTTTCAAAGGTGATGAAAAAACCTCACCAAATTTCCTCACTAGAAATTTTCAAAGGTGATGAAAAAACCTCACCAAATTTCCTCACCAAGAAGTTTTTGAAGGTGATGAAAAAACCTCAACGAATTTCACCACCTAGAAATTTTCAAAGGTGATGAAAAAACCTCACCAAATTTCCTCACCTAGAATTTTCGAAGGTAATATTTTAAAAACATCACCTGAATTTCCTCACCTAGAAATTTTCAAAGGTGATGAAAAAACCTGACCAAATTTCCTCACCAAGAAGTTTTTGAAGGTGATGAAAAAACCTGACCAAATTTCCTCACCTAGAAATTTTCGAAGGTGATGTTTTAAAAACGTCACCTGAATTTCCTCACCTAGAATTTTCAAAGGTGATGAAAAAACCTCACAAATTTCCTCACCTAGATATTTTCGAAGGTGATGAAAAAACCTCACCGAATTTCCTCACCTAGAATTTTCGAAGGTGAATGAAAAAACCTCACCGAATTCCTCACCTAGAATTTTCGAAGGTGATGAAAAAAAAACCTCACCGAATTTCATCACCTAGAAATTTTCGAAGGTGATGTTTTAAAAACATCACCTGAATTTCCTCACCTAGAAATTTTCGAAGGTGAATGAAAAAACCTCAACGAATTTCACCACCTAGAAATTTTCAAAGGTGATGAAAAAACCTCACCAAATTTCCTCACCTAGAAATTTTCGAAGGTAATATTTTAAAAACATCACCTGAATTTCCTCACCTAGAATTTTCGAAGGTGATGAAAAAACCTCAACGAATTTCACCACCTAGAAATTTTCAAAGGTGATGAAAAAACCTCACCAAATTTCCTCACCTAGAAATTTTCGAAGGTAATATTTTAAAAACATCACCTGAATTTCCTCACCTAGAAATTTTCAAGGTGATGAAAAAACCTGACCAAATTTCCTCACCAAGAAGTTTTTGAAGGTGATGAAAAAACCTCACCAAATTTCCTCACCTAGAAATTTTCGAAGGTGATGTTTTAAAAACGTCACCTGAATTTCCTCACCTAGAAATTTTCAAAGGTGATGAAAAAACCTCACCAAATTTCCTCACCTAGATATTTTCGAAGGTGATGAAAAAACCTCACCGAATTTCCTCACCTAGAAATTTTCGAAGGTGATGAAAAAACCTCACCGAATTTCCTCACCTAGAAATTTTCGAAGGTGATGAAAAAACCTCACCGAATTTCATCACCTAGAAATTTTCGAAGGTGATGAAAATCGGTGATGAAAAAACCTCACCCTTGCCGTTCCCCTAAATTGTGCCACAGCTGAAAACAACAGCCTTCTTTAATATATATACCACATAGAGTTAACCTGCACATGATATAAATAGCGTCGTCAATTCAAGTGACTTGTCTGGGGCATGCTTTATCATTAAGATGAGGCCAATGTGTTGCCTTCCAGAGTCTGCTTGGTGAGAAGACTGTTATATAATCCCAAGTCTTAGCACTCATTACACTACATCGGCACTGATATATAAGGTGATATGTATTTGGGTATACCTCAATAAAGGGCTGCCTCATGTAGCCTCTTTGTAGCGTATGGAGGACAATAGGTCTATCTAGGCATCGCTTATCAGCTCCATAACAAAGGGCAGCTATACAACAGCTTCCTGTTTCTTCAGACTTTTCTTCATTTTTTCTGGATACATGCAACTTATTTGGGGGATAAAAAAACAAACCTTTGCGTACACGATAAAGTTGTTGTAAAATATCGACTCAAATTAATGCTAAAATATAACTATAGTAGTATAGAGGGCCTCCTTCGCTCCTTATCCGACGATCAGGCCTGCCGGCGTCAGGCAGTGGCATGCAATCCCAAATTTCGACGTACCAAGTTTAACAGTAACAGCGAAACTTTGACGAAAAATTCTGATTTTCTATATGTATCAAAAATAAAATTATTCCAAATCAATTGGATGCTGAAGAATCAATTGCACTGTAAAAAGGTTTATTTACATAATGAAACTAAAAATATGTAAATAATAAAGGATTAAAATTGTCACAAATACCCTTAAACGTAGTAATTTGAGAAAATCAACAACAGAAACATACATATATTAATTACGGTAAAATTGATGCCAAAAAAATAGTAACAATTACTCATTTACACTTGTTGCTTTAACTTGTTGGAAGTTGTAAGTCTTGATACTTTTAAGTAAAACCAGACTCAAATTCGTTCAAAGTTTATAACAATAAGATAATTTGTAAAACCAAAAAGGAACACAAACAAGCAGTAAATTAGCAGTTTATTTTGACTTCAAAGTTTGCGAATAAGAAAATGTTGCTTTACAACATATAAAAAAAATCAGATTTTAGTCACTTTTTTGTGTTTAAACCAATGGCAACGTTCAAATTTGGGATTCTGGCTGACACCCGCCTGTCGCGGATAAGGGAAAGGTCGCCCTCTAAGTTCATGGGACCGGAGGGAGGGCAGGACCCGATCTGCTCGATTTGGGATTCCAAACCGTATTTATGAAATTCTTACGGCATTTTCTATGGCAGTCTCGGTCCCAGGCCCGGTAACATTACAAAATACCTCTTAACCCATGACCTCTACAAATGGATAGCGGGTCGGAGTCGCCGAGTGAAACAGGAAGTTGCTTTTCGCCTTGGCAATATGGCGCGAAACGAAACAATGCATAAACGCATTGTCAAAGTTAAAAGACACATCAGTGATTTAAAAATATGAAATTGCAGGAATAGCTTCAAAGTGAAGGAAGTCTGTAGAATTCTCATAAGGTTAGCTTTTCCAGCTGAGAATTGACAGAAAAGAAGAAACGGCAGTGTTGATCCATCCAATTAAATACTGTTGTAGTAAGTGTCCGTTCGGACGTAATGACTAAAATCTTCGATTCTGTTCCTATTAGGTTGCTTCTGGTCCTACATTTGCAGTGTATGTTAGGATACCTGACTTGTACATAACATGCAAAAATCTGATTTTTGATGATTTTTTCGATTGCTGATTTAGCAAATCACTGATAGTGTCTTAAGGAATTTTGTAAAAACAACTTAGAACATATGGTGGAATATGTGACAGCAGGTGTAGCATTGTTTCCCGCCGGATTTGCCAAGGCGAAAAAGCAACTTCCGTGTTTCACTCGGCAACCATTCAACTGCGCGGCAGCCCGCTATCAGCTGCTATCCATGTGTAGAGGTCAGTGCTTAAACCTTCGTCAATAAAATCTGGAATATTACGATAACTTGAATAAACTATTGACTTCCAAAATCCTTCGGGTTAGTGGATTAACACCGCGCTGTAAAACGTCGTAATTTCCAATAACGGGCCTATTTAGATTTCAATGTTTGTGACCAGATGTAACCTTTAGTCAAGTCTTTGAAATTATGCGTAAGAGCGCCCTACTACCTGTAGACTTGAAAAAACGAGTTACTTGGGTTTACGACGGATGGTGATGCCGATTTGAATTCTGGATCCGGTTCCCATTAACTCAACATCGATCAATCGATATCCAAGTCAATGCTGCCGTAAGTATTGGTATAAGACCAAGCAAAGATTGGCAAGGTTCATGATGACCTGGATCAGAAACGTGAAGGAGGATTGCTCCAAAACCCCATAACGTAACAAATTTGCCCAATAGTGCCATGGGGAACAAGACTGCCCGGAGATTCCTACCCAGAGGCGGTATGACGGGAATATAATTTTATACAGGCTTCCAAGGAAGTGTAAAGAATATACAAAGATTATAGTACCAGTTTTGAAAGCTGATCCTTTTTCTGAAAATGAAAAAAACAATGCTAAAGGTAGGAATTCGGAGAGGATCTCCCAGGAAGGACAGATCAAACCTGGATACTTTAACTGAATCCACCGATATGACCCATAACAGCAAGAAAGCATGGTCTACCAACCGAAAAGAAAGCTCGAAGGGGATCCAACAGAACCTCCACAGGAGCCAAATGTCAGCCCACAAGTTGCCCACCGACATCTTTTAAATGGCAAAGTGCAGCAAGAAGCCCCAGAAGATCAAACTAGACCGTAAGAGATATAGTGGCGATCCTGGTTTCACTCGCCCTTCATTGGAGAATGGAATCCGATATTGCTAAAAACTTCACCAGAAAAGCAGATACCTTGAGAACATCTCAACTTGAGCAGATGAAAATTTTCGGGTCAGTAGCAAAGGAATGGGCTTCTTGAGTCTACAGTTGATGCCTTATTCCCAAAGGTTCCCAAAGGTCTGGAGGAAGCACATTTATGGCACTCCTAAAGCTGGGAAAGATCCATCCAATGCCAAGAGCTAACAGACCAATATCCTCCTCAGACATACCTACAACCCAGACTCTCCTTCGAAACCGTCTCCTGCTCAATCGTATCGCCCTGTGATAGACGAACACCTCTACCAGAACAAGCAGGTACCGGACAGGCAAATCAACAACAAGCCAAGTACTAAAACCTAACTCAACACATTGAGGATGGTTTTGAGAAGGGTATGGTAACCAAGAGTTGATGTTTCGTGACCTATCAGCAGCCTAGGCTATAACACTGTTAATCATTAGAGCATATCCCTAGATTCTGGAAATCACCAAAGGACATCCGCTAGTCCGACTGCTTAGTCTTATCAAGAATGCTGGGGCAAACAGGATGATCTTTGTTCAGCTAGGTGCGAAGAAGACGAGCCGATGCGTAGATAACAATGGAGTCCACCTCTAGGAGTGCAGGAACCTGTTTTATACAATGCGGACGATCTTGGAATTAGCGCAACAGATGCAGACTTCACGCTGTTGAAGTGAGGACGCTCCAAAGCTTTGGATGAACTTATCGAGGAAAACCACCTACGTGCCAAATACATCCAAGACCACAGGTGTGTGTTTCCATCCACGAACCGTGAAGCCAAGCGTCAGCGTAAAGTTACCTGGTCTGGAACACCTGGAGTAAGGGGCGGCCGACCCCAGGGGGGTGGCAGGGAAGGTGCGGCCCCCCCCCCCCCCCGGGAGTTTCAAAAATTCAGGAAAAACGGGGGTTTTAAGCAATAAATTGCGTAAAAAGTAGGGGTTTTTAACCATATGAGTTAATTTTGTACTATTTCGCCCCCCCCCCCATGATGTTCGCCCCTCCTATGAGTGTGACCCTGGGTGCCGCCCATTGCCCTGGAGCATGTGATAACCTATCTACCCGGAGTAACCTTGGACCACACTCTCTTATAAGACCCAATCGAGAAGACGAAGAGTTTCACGCAAAATATCTTGAACAAAAACTTCTCAATGGCACAAAGATGGGTCTCATTTCCACATACATAAGCTCGACGGCACTTCCCTGTGCTAC
This sequence comes from Ophioderma brevispina, assembly GCA_023653785.1. Taxonomy (NCBI): domain Eukaryota; kingdom Metazoa; phylum Echinodermata; class Ophiuroidea; order Amphilepidida; family Ophiodermatidae; genus Ophioderma; species Ophioderma brevispina. The sequence continues at coordinate 30,701 of JAMKCH010002299.1, read as the reverse complement.
TCATGTGCAGATGATGCTTGCCTGTGGGAAAGATTCACCCATGCCAAGAAGCTTGATTCAGCATTAAAGGCCTCCTGCTGGGCTTATCACAGGATGCCTCCGTCCAAACAACGGAAAATTTACACATCCTAAGAGGAATTGCTCCACCAGACATCCGTCGAAGTGGAGCGAGCATGCAAGAGCGTAGTGCCAGTATCTTATCGTTCGTTCGTTCGTTTGGGTCCACAAAGTCATTGTAATGGCTTGTGGTGGTGTAGGATTTGTTCAACTGTGTACGCTGATCCGGGGCCGGCCCGTGCATCTATGATACGGACGCTCCTAACATGGCCCGCTTTTTTTAAGCGGGGGCGGATTGGGACCAGTCAGGGGTTTACAAAACCTACGCTTATCTATTCACACTGACGCATGTAACATGGACAGTGTGGACTCTCTGTACACACGACCGACGGCTTAACGTCCCCTCCGAAGGACGGGATGCTTCATGATTCATTTGCTTCATTTGTCCAAGTTCCAATTGAAACCATGGCGGAGAGCGGTATTCTGTATTTTAATCATGCTCGTAATGCGATTAAATCCAGAATGAGCCCACCCTAGGAATCCCAGCAAGTGACCCCACCGGGATTCGAACCCCGGGATTTTTGATTTGGTATATTTGCGCCATAGGCAGCCCCCGAACCACTAACCATCTTTATGTGACATCCTATTTCCTGGACCATACTGCTGCCAACCGCTTAAATCCAGAGAGAGCCTTACGCAAAGTCCAAACCCTTGGAGCAGTCCTCTAGTAGTTTAAGAGAGACGCCTTGTGGAAGAAAGACTTGCCCTCAACCAAGTAAACATCTATTGGTATTGAACCTGGTGAGCATCTCCCACCCGGAGCTGACTCCTCATGGGCTTGAATGCGAGTCCTCAACAGATTGAGAACCGGAATTGTCCGATCTAAGGTTTTCCCTTTGCAGAAGTGGGGCTCTCTGGAAGCAGACGGAATACAACCTGTGTTTGTGGAACAGCACGACAGACATTGGAACATCTTTGGTCTGCCATTGCCTGGATCAACATGCACAAACAAGACCTTGCGGAATTCAGTTAAGCAGCCAGAGGGGGGGGCGTTGCATTGTAAATTGTACCCATCTCTGGCTGATCATATTTGAAGAACCACTGTGTTTGGACACGATAATAAGAAACCGAAACGTCGATCTTTAGTCTTTCTGCGGCGTGTAGAAGATATATTCAGCAAACTATTTTGTAGATGAGATGAGAAAATACATGATACCAGTGTATTGTTGTGCATTGAAGAAAAAACACAATTGGGTCATGTGATTTAAGCCAAAGGCAGCCCAGTAAATGTGTGAGATATATTGCACCATGCTGGAGCGGCAGGCTCAATTCAATGAAACAAAATGTAATGACTAATGTTTGCTGATATCATATTATTGTTTGCAATCGAATAAAATAATAATCAATAATCCGGTTTTTCAGCGGGTTTAATCAAGCCCTGCTGATAATGTTTATGGGATTTTAGAGTGTGACTTATGGTTTGCATTTTTAACAGATTCGTGTACACGTCTTTTAGCCTTATTCGCTTCAGAATGTTGATTTAAAGTTGCGTGTTGTCCGATCCGTCTTGGGACCCCCCTGATTTACCCGAAGTAGTAATCGATTTTGATATCAGATGCAAGGCCGTATTTTTCTCTTGTTTTTCGTCTTCCTGAAATTTGAGCACTCAAATCCATTTCTTCCCAAGATATAAACAAAAAAACCGCCGGTTTAGTGGTATAACCATTCAATCTTAGCACAGGAGGAATAGGGCTTTGCAACATGTATTAATGCGTCTACCATCAAAACCGCAAGTTTGGTTCCCCCGGTACTTGATGGGTGTATGTGCAGTGCCAGGCTTCATACCAAGTAGAGAACATGAACATATAAAATCGGAAAAGCACCTTTAATAATTGGTGAACATATCATATGCTAAAATTCGGTTCCGAATAAATTGGTTGCGCACTTTCTGAAAATGTCCTCGCGTCCCTTTGAAATAATTTTATCAAGAAAGGGGTTGAAATAATTATCGAAAAAGGGGGATTTATTAACGTCAAATTCGTGTAGTGTAAAGTGATCAACAAGGCGGCAACCCTATCCCAATTGCACAAGGCTCCTGTAGCGCCAACTTTCATAGGCTCAGTGAGGCAGTTCGTTTTAAATTTTTTGCAGGAGCGGAGAAGGTTTGCCTTGCTGCCCGATTTGCTGCATTGTTTGCGTTGCTGATTTACCATTGCCATATTTTATAGGGTAGGCCCAGGCCCCAGGGGTAGGGCACTTGGATTTGAGGCGAGCTAGTGTGATTGCATTGAGCTTTCCTGAATTTGAAATACTGTTTAGACTTTAAGTGGTGTATAGAATACATATGAATAGTGTGCAATCCAGTCAGTGTGACACTGCCAGTGTGTGTGTTCAATAACATAAGTCTAAAGTAATACATCCATGACAGTTGTGCCTGCCCAACTCTCGTGTATTTTGTCAATGTATCGTGGTGTTCTCTGTAGTGTTTGGTTGTTTTATATTTTCTACGTCTTTACTACTCATCCTATCCTAGGTCCAAATTTAATTCGAAAAGCAGGGGGGTGGGGCTCAACACTAGTTTCTGTACTGACATGACTGAGTGAGATGTAAGTAAAAATCAGCTACACTCAGACATACAGTATTATATTAACAATTTAATTGACTACACGCAGGGTTAGCGCAGTGGAGTCTTTCCCTCGCTTCGCACACTGTGGTCCCATACCAGCAGGCGACCAGGGCTGTAAAAAATGAAAATTTCCCGGAATATGATCAAAATTTCCTCTAAGATAGCTAAATTTCCCTCCAAGATCCAAAATTTCCCTGGAATTCTATGTATTTCTTTATTTTAAGGTCAAAATTTCCCGGAATGATCATTACCAAATTCCCACTTTTTCAAGAATGCCCAGGATGTTCAACCCGTGGGGGGCTGCGATTTTCTTGTGCAGTTGTTTCTAGCTCCTTGGCCTGCAGGTTTTCTCTGGGTACTCGGGTAAGGGACTCGGGTTTCCTTCTGCCTTCTAAAACAAGGCGGTTCTCGAACCCCAAGTGTCGCTGGTGCGCGATCACTTTGCTTTATGAGGTCAAGGTCCCAAGGGTCACATGAGGTCAATACGCCCCTCACCGATGCACCGCACCCGTCCCATCCCCAATGCACACACCCCACCCAGTCCACCACTAACCCCACACCCGGCTTCCTCACCAAACACCCACCCGCCTACTCCCCAAACACCACACCCTCCCTCCCCAACCCCACCCATCCTGATCCCCAACCAACCCACCTTTCCCTCCCCAACACACACCCTGCCCCCTCCCCAACACCACACCCTGCCCCTCCCCAAACCCACCACCCTGCCCCTCCCCACAACACACCCGCCCCCTCCCCAACTCCCACCCTGCCCCTCTAAAAACCCAACCCTGCCCCTCCTCAACCCCCACCCCCACCCCCCTCAACACCCCACCCTCCCCCTCCCCAAACACCCCATACCTTCCCCCCCCAATGATTCAAACACAAGATGTATGGTATAGGAGTTTTTCATGTAGCAAGGAATTTTGCATATCCGATGTACCGTTTTAGTGATACAGCAATTACGCATATTTAATTAGCTCATTTGCATACCTAAGCCGCATGTATCAGGAACTTTCAAATGGCAAAGAAGATGCGCACTATAATGGGTTTTTGTGCAGTGAAGGAATTTTGCATATCCGATGTACCGTTTCAAAAATATAGCGATTACGCTGACTTTTGCATATTAATTAGCTCATTTGCATATGTAATTTGCCCGAAATATGCTCAACATCTAATCAAGTGGAGAACTCTTTAACCCCGCTTCCTTCCACCAAGTTACATCATTATACGCCTTACGAAACTCCAGATAACTTTGCACACAAGCCTTGGGGGAAAGGGTTAACATTTTGACCGGCCAAAGGTCACATGAGGTCACCAAGGTCACATGAGGTCACCAACATGTTACCCCACCCAGCCCCCTCCTTTCCACCAAGTTACATCATGGTAGCCCTTACGGAACTCATACGGCATGCAATATATCGGGCATAGCATTTAGCCAGCAGAGCATTTTAAAAAAGGTGAACCGAAATGTCTGAACAATATGCAAATAAGCTAATTAAAATTTATGAATATGCAAATAATGCCACCAAAATCTACACATGATATTGTGGCACCTTACTCTATCACCCTATCAAGTTAGAAGTAAATCGGGCATAGTGTTTAGCCAGCAGAGCATTTTAAAAAAGGTTAACCGAAATGTCTGAAAAATATGCAAATAAGCTAATTAAAATTCATGAATATGCAAATAATGCCCCCAAAATATACACATGATATTGTGGCACCTTACTCTATCACCCTATCAAGTTAGAAGTAAATCGGGCATAGCGCTTAGCCAGCAGAGCATTTTTTTAAAAAAAGGTTAACCGAAATGTCTGAAAAATATGCCAATAGCTAATTAAAAAATTCATTGAATATGCAAATAATGCCCCAAAATATACACATGATATTGGGGCCCTTACTCTATCACCTATCAGTTTGAAGTAAACGGGGCATAGCGCTTAGCCAGCAGAGCATTGTTAAAAAAGGTTGAAACCGAGTCATACGGAACGGTACGGGAAAACACAGAATTTGGACTAGATGTGCCTCCATGAACATTCGTTCAGGCGACACAAAAATGGGCTTGCTTCCTAGTAGTAAAGTGTATGATAAAATAATGTAGGCCTATAATGATGCAAAGTGAATTGAGGGGTGAGGGTTATCAGGGGTGTAGCCAGGATTGTAATTTGACGGGAGGCTGAGACTGTCTTTGTGCCCTAAATTAGGCTGATTTTGCACAATTTTGTCAAATTTGACGGGGGGCTAGCGCCCCCTGAGCCCCCTCCCTGACTACGCCACTGGTTATCATCATCATATTTACATCATAAAAATTACAAAATACAAGATGCAAAAGAACAGATGGAGAAGACCAGGAGACCAAATAGACCAGAATCGGCTTCCTCTAAAAACAAATTGTTACAAGAAACATAACATTATTATTGCAATTACAATGCCCTAAATAAACAACCATTGATATACAACATACAAAAAGGCAAACAAACAAACATGTAAACACTTGTAAAGCAATACAAACATGCAAACCTCAATGAGGTTCAACAAAAAATGATGGTGCCTTCCGGGGGTGTGCCCTCTGTGCAAAATGTGCAGTATCCAATAATAGCACTTGCAAACTATTTTATACATGTATGTCACATTTTTTTCAAAGCTTGATGAATGATTAATGGGATGGATTGAAAGTGATGTGGAACAAAGCATTTTTAAACATTTTTAAACATGATTTTTTAAACATTTTTAAACATTAAAATGTTTCTATGGGTTTCTATGAGCATTATCTACTGTAAATTACCTTGAATATTGAACAAAACATGTGTAATCATGCCCGAAATGAAGTTGGAGAAATTAAAATAAAGGTTGGAGCAAGTGGTGCGAAACAAGTTTTGACACAAACTGCAAGTTATCACACTTTGAAGGATTATTTCATTTTCCTGTATATCACACAACCTGTTCCAAGAAATTGATCAGATAATTGCATTTCTGCAGTTTGGTATTTTTGGGATTCAGCTATTTGGACTGAAAAAGGCACTTACCTTGATTGCTGTTGGCAGGGCTAGAATTTTGCAAAGAATCAGAGAATCGGATTCTCGCAAAAGCTTCTCATAAAACGATTTCGTGAATCGATTTTGGTGTTGAAATTTAGAACTTAACACAGTACCACAATTAGGATGATTCCCGCAAAATTTGTTTTTGGGAATCAAGACGATTCTCGCACACAGCGACGAATTCTACCCCTGTTTTGGGTGCTGTGCTTGCATGACTGTATGCTTTCATTATGATCACTACTTCTAACCAAATATATACCAACATATACCACTCAATTTTGTTACCAGTCAACTTGTGGCCAAGCTGAATAAAATAAAATGCGAACTTTATCTTTTTTTTTTTTATACCTTGAGAAATTTGGAGATGACACTATGTATGATATTGCGGTCGTGGTCCACTGTTCTCTGTACAAGGGTGTATAATAAAATGCATAACGTCTAAGTTCTTTTGATCCTGTTGCTTGGTATGTATATTATGATATGGATCCACTGTTTAGGGATGATGTACTATTTCTATGGTGTTATAGACTGCCATGGTTAAGTGCTTGAATAGGCAGGAATTTTTTGTAGGTTAACTTCACGTGTGGTTGTCCACAAATTTGTTCAAGGGCAGCTATAGACAAGTCAACCAAAGAGTTGTTTTCTGGAGAAGATGAGCATGGGTGCCCAGAGGAACAAGTGCCTGCTGTGTGGTCGTTAATCCTTAGTTGGACTGACAATGTGGGATTTTTATGTGCCAAATATAGGTTTTAAGGTTCACCACAAACACCACAACATGCACACACTCTTGCACACTTGTGACAACGTAAACAGTCTCAAAGTAAAACATAAGACTAAACATTAACAAAATCTTTTGCATGATTGGACAATGGCAGAAATAGTTGTTAAAGATAAAATGATATGTGATCAAAACTTGAAAGCCACATAGAATGTCAAGGAAGTGAAAACAACAGGGGTTTGGTAACCAGTGGCGAACCAGACCTCACCTTGGCCAAATGGGGGGGGGGGCAGAACAAAGGACAGAAGGAGTTGCCCGAGGCATTTTCCTGAAGGGGTGAATGTGGGGTCAGTTCCATAGACACTGTAAAAAAGGTCAGTGGCGGGGGATGGCAGTGGGGGTAGGGGGGGGCAAGGGTTTCTGAGCAAGGGGGCTGCCCCCGCTGGTTACGGGGAAAATTCACAGTTTTGAGGCCAGATTTCCTGGTTTGGGTTGAAATGATAAGTGGAAACACCCCAATCAAAGCCTCTGAGGTGGCATACGTCACACTTAAAATGAAAATGAAAAAGTTGATTTATATGCTCATATTTCAATATACAATACTGATGAATTTCCTATTTGCCTCCAATGGAAATTACAAATTTTACAATTTGAGTACCAAAAATAATTCTCAAGCGGAACCTTTCAGATGGGGATTTTATTTTGATTCTAGAATAGATGCGTTATCAGTGCAAAAATCAGGGTTTCACATTTTTAGGGACACCTGTTTTATGAAATCTTCTCGTTGCCCTTTTAATAGGTCTTTTTCAAAAAAAGACTTTAAAAAGCAAGGCGTTACTTTATACAAAAAAAAAGGCTGAAAAAGCAGGGCGTTACTATCATAATTCAGCAAATCAAAATGGCTGTAACATAATAGAATCTTATTTCAAATTGAGACCAATAAATTATTGCATTTATCACAAAGAGATAACAGCATAAACAAGGAGCCTGCTTTCAGTACAAAAATATACAGGAAAACAAAACCAAAATTGGCCAATATTTTTCCTATAGATTTTCTTTTTTTAAAAAACTTAAAAAAAGCAAAAAATAACTTTTCTATTTTTTTCAGTCAATAATGCGTGTCAATATAAATTATATTCATACTTTTGTTGAATGGCCAAAACAAAAATAAATTAAGTTGGAATTTCATTATGTGGGATGGAAGGGGAACCTGGGGAAAGCATATGTTTTTCGTAATATGTTTCCGCCTACTAAATAATTTGTTAATGGCTCCTATGCAACATGTGTCATAATTTTGTTGGTCATCGCTTTGGAAGTTTATTTGGAAACCCTATGAATTCACCGCCCTCCACCGAAGGTCGTGTATGTTGGTTTGTACTCAAGATTTTCAAAGTGGAAGGTCCAGTATTGCCCCCCCCCCCTTTATTGTGTAATTCCAGTATTGCACCACCCCCCTGTGTAAGTCTCCATATGAGAGAAAGGAAAATGGTGAAAAATGTTTACCATTTCAACCATTATGCCCTATGACCTGCCACTGTCTTTTGAGTACTTTCAGGATATCGGAGATATTTTGACATGTAAACACATAAAGGATACTTGAACCATCTAGGTGTTGTGAGCTTATGCTAGACTGTTTCCAAGTGTTTAAAAGTTGCATTTCATGATTCCACACCGCACGTTCTGTTTTTAATATTCATGGTTCACTGAAAATATCCTCTAGAAAAGCTTATTCCCACCGTCCCATAGGCCACTGTGCTGTGAAGATTTATTTGCAAATTTCTTACAAGTACTTCTGAATTTGCACACGTGTAAGATTAGGTCCACATCGATTACCGAGATTACCGGTTGAATGAATGAAAAAAGCTCACCTTTTCTAAAGTAATAGTCGGGGGACTAGGTTTTATGAATCACCAAAATGCCCCTTTAATAGAATGGCATGAGAAAATTGGAGAAGCCCGGGTAGGCAAGAATTTCGGCGAGAATCCGCGAATCGATTCTCGCACAAGATTCTCGTAAATTGATTTGCGGAAATCAAGTTGATTCTCTTAAGACTTTAGAGATTAACACAGTAGCGAATTATGCAAGATTCCCGCAACATTCAAATATTAGTGAGAATCAATACTAGCTGATTCTCTCTATCGCACTCATCTGCTAACGAAATTCTAACCCCTGGGCCGTTAAACCACCAACCAGCTCGAAAAAATTGTGTCCCCCCCCTACTGATTGTCAGAAGATGCATACATATTACTACTTTTTCTCCCATTGGAAGTGTTAAATGTACTCAAATACATTATAAACCAAGAGGTGGCATTTTAACAATAACTTTTGACATTTTTTGGAACTGAACCTGGCCATGTAGCATAGTGACTCCTGTAAGCTGTAGCTTTAGGGTCCTCCCTTATATCCTATGGTACTGTTATAACACGGTTGCTACAAATCAAAACACTCGATGCACTCAAAACTTGAATTGGAGCACTGACTTTAGGTGACTATCTTTCAGTTGACTATATTCAATCAATACACAAATTATATTTCAAAATCAAAATCTCTTGAGTAGGCCTTTAAAACCTTTTTCTTGTTTTTATTTCAGGACGGCTGCATAGTACTGTAATCCTCCCATTTAGAAAAAAAATAAAGTTAAATGTTTTCCCCTTCTTTGTTTCCTCTTGGTAGGTATAGTGCCCTCTCAATTCTTCTTAAGTCTTCTTTAAGAAGTAAATGTCACATGAGAGCATTGAGCAAGATGGAAGAAATAACACCATAGGAACCAGGAATATTTTACACTTTCTTGTAAGAAAAACAACCTAACCAAATGGCAGAAAACACAGAATTCCATCTATTAAGAATTCAGACTGTGAAATTACAGGAGTTAATATTAAGCCTGAGGTCCATCAGGGGATGTTTTTCAGCAGCACTGGATAGTGGAGGAGTTTCGGTTTTAGAAGGTAAATACAGATTTGATCAGAATCGTTGAGAAAAGTTATCAATCAAATGTGATATGATATGCCCAAAATGGGGCCCCCAATAAAAATAAAATCTGGTTTCCGGTAACCATTTTGTCCCTTATTTTTAGGTCAAGAAAAAAAAATTATGCCCTTGGGGGGAAAAAATGGAGAACAATAATGAAATTTAGTAAAGACAATCCACCCCAAAGAAGAGGAGTACCAATGGCAATTAAAAATAATTTACCCACTTTGAACATATTAAAAATATACATTTGTAAACAATTTAAAAAATTACGTCTTTCTTTTCGATCCACACACAATATTTTGCAAAAATATAATTTTTCACCTTCCTTCCATCCCAAATTTTTTCATGTTTACCGTAAAGAATTGAGTGTCCCCCATGAGAGAGTGTCCTAGCTACCATAGCAACATGTACGGAATAAACCGTGACCTTGTATACGAGGCCATTTGGGTCCATTGCTTGAAACAAACGATGCATAACAGCACTCAATGGCGAACACAATGACAGATGGGTGGTAGGACACTCAGTCACGTGGACACGGTAGTTTATGACACCGGAAAAAATTTTTTTATTTTTGTTAGGCCTATTGATGCGCAATCAAACAATGTGGAAATTGGTTTGGTGTTTAATATTAAGTAACGGTTCCACTTGTTTAAGTCCATTTAAAAAATGGATCATAAGAAATATGGATTATGAAGAGGGTTAAACCTCCTTCCCTTTGGTTACACAATTATTTTTTGACACGCAAAAGTAATCTTCAAAATGGCCCATAATTCCACAAAAGTGAACTAACCGTTAGTCCTGGACCAATATGTTGTTAGTCTCCATGATGAGACCTGTTTTTTCCTTTTTCCACTTTCTGTCCTCCTTTTTTCTCACAAGTTTACATTCCATATGGCATCCAATCCAAGGTATAGCTGTTCAACGTATTTTGCATTATATGAGTAGTTATTTTCTAGTTGAATTTGACTGGTAAATTTGACTGGAATATAGTCAAGTTTTGACTAGAAATCTTGTAAGATCAGCGATGTAATGGTAATTTTTTTTTTTTTTGCATATACTACTTTATATGCCAAAAGTTCAAAACACCAAGCCCAAGTCTGCAAAGACAAGGTGATCAGAGACGATTTATTTACAGTCTACGTGTGTGTAGCCTAATTTCTATTTTTCACATATACGCGCGTAAAGCCTAATTACTATTTTTTGAGTTTACGTGCATATACTTAAAAAAGTGCTATTTTTTATGTATGCAGCGTATACAAGTGCACACCCTCCACTACACCACTGCGTAAGATCATATTTTACTTGGCACGTAGCCAAACATGAGGCATTTTTAAGAGTGTATAATTTCAGTCCGGTTCATGTCTGTTTGTCTGTTTGCATTTATTTTTCTTAATTTTTGTCATTTTTTTTTTACTTCTTTTTTGTTGCATTTTTTTCTTTTAATATCTTAATTCTTTGCACAGATATGTGCCATTAGTAAAACAAAAGGTGAGCTAAAGAACATCCATAGTTCACTTCTGAAAATATATATTTTAGAGTTAAACCTAATCCTCTTTAAATCAAATATTTAATTCTCCCTTCATAAATACATCTGTTTGTAAAATTAAACATTAATTTGTAAAACTCCTATTAAAAAGGAGTTACAGAAAAAAAATAATATTGGGTCTGATGTAAATTATTGCTCGAGTCCTGGAAAATGGGTTTTCACATAGACTACCAACAGTTATTCTTTAAGAAGCTAAAAATTTCACATCTAACAAATTCAGTTGATTTTGTTCCTACTTTTTTACCCAAAGAGACAAAATTCAGTGTGAATAAATATGCCTCAGGATCAGATTTGTATTGGTTAGTATCTTCCTGTGTTTCCATGGAAACCTTGATGGTTTGGGCTTTAAAACACCTGCAGTGTTTCTATATAGCAGTCAAGCATAATGCTACTACTTAAAGATCATTGTGAGTGGGTAATGTTTGTTTTGTATGGGTATCCATCAATTGCTCACAAAAAGCTATTTGTGTATGTGTGTGGGCGGGAGGTAATGTATAGTGAAGGAAAGCTGGGTCGATTAGGAGGGTGGTGATAAGCAAGAGTGATTTTATTCTAAAAGAGAGCCCACAAGCATGGCCCACTCTGAAAGGAGGGGAACTTCAAAGAATATTTTGGATTTACTCTTGACAAAATGTTAACATTTTATCATTTTGTTAATTATTAAGAGTAAATTTGTTTGAAAATATTTGAAAGGTGAGAAATTTTACTCTTTTCAGAGTGGGCCTGTATGCACTTTTGGAGTGAAATTCACTCCTTTGCATTAACAGAAATAACACTAAGTGAATATTTAAGGGTCCCTACAATTCCAAATAAGTCTACCTTATATCTTGATTGATATATTTTTATCTTAAAAATTGAGTGCTATATATTTCTGGAATATCTATTTCTTTGCCTTAATAACACCAAGGGTACACGCATAAGGCTAACTATTTAAAGGGGCATCTTGTGATCCACTCTTTTCTCGTCCCCCCCCCTTCGTCCCCGCCCGACTTCCTAAAAAAAAAGTTGAGATTTTTTATGTCATCTGAACCGTTAGCCTTAGTAGTCCATGCGTACCTAATCTTACGTGCAAATTTGGGCGCATCTGTAAAATGTGCAATTATTTATTTGTCTGTCCGTAAACGACGAAATATACATCACGGCCTATTGGGGACCACAGTGGGAAACAGAGCAATTGGCGTCAGTACCACAAAAACGCAAGAGCGGGATCAAGGCTCAATTTTGTAAATAAGCTTTTTCTCAAGGATAAGGTGCTGGAATCACAATGCCCTTTTAATGTATTTTTAGGATATGAGTGTAATAGCAAAAGAAGGAAATTTATTCTGGATTTCTGTCTGATATTTCTTGGCCACACCTGCACTATTTGGTTCATGTGGGTCTAGTTGTCATTTCTGAAAGACCCAGGGCCTGGTTGTTTTGCACCTTGATAATGGTGTTTCCTTTCTGCTACATTAGTTTTGACCATCACTGCAAATGCATGTGATCCTTTGAAAGACACTTGGTGGGTTAGGTTTGAATGTGGTTTGCCACCTTGGTGTTTATTTATTAACCGTCAACACACTTGAAAAGTATAAAATTAGAATGCTAGTAAAAAACAAGACGAGTGGCCTACAAATTTTAACTGTGGCTGTAAACGTTACTACAGTTGTCCTCATAGAAGCTATCAGATACACTTATTTTAAAGATCTGTTCTTTTTTTGGATGATTTAATCGTGTGATATATATTTTCTAAAATGAGTGTGTGGTGGAATTTTTTTGCAATCGCTGGGAAAAATCATATAGGTTGGTATTCTGAAAGGGAGACTACTTTAGACCTGGTTTAACCAGGCTGTTGGTTGGGGGGAGGGGGGAGAGTTGTGGTTTTGGTTTTTGTTTGTGTTTATTTATTCTACAAGGGGACGCTTTTTTTCTACAACATACCTCTAAAAGGGCTGTAACGGGTGAAAAATCCTCAATGATGGGCTAGAACCGCCCATCCTGAGGAATTTTCTCACCCGTTACATGTTAACTTTCACAGTATTTTGAAATGGAACGGTCCCCTCGTTGTAGGACTAACCCTGGTTTAAAAAAACCCATGTCGTAAAGTTAGTCTCCATTGCATAATACGCATCCCATATCTTTACATGCCTAAAACTGCACCAACTTACTGAGCTGAGGCTAGAAATGCAAAGGTCCCATTTTAATGACCTACCGGGTGCCTGGGGACCCCGGTTCGATTCCCACCCAAAATGTCCAATCTTTATTCTTAATTTACCGTCCATCCCTTTAAACAAAACCCTTCCTATCCTCCCGGTAGTATGAATTAAGAATGTGGTAGGGTTGAGTTGTAAATGCCTTCGTACTGCCCAGAGCATTGACAGGGCAAAATTAAAGGAGAATGTGTATTTTAAAAGAGCTCCCATATTCCTAATCACAAAAATCTCCCCCTTGACGCCCTGTTAATTTTGATTTTAGAAAAGATAAACAAGACAATCAAAAATTTACTCATGTATAGGACTTTCCAAATATGACGATATGATTGCGCCCATTGGGTGGTGCCCAAAACTATGATAATTAAGTGCTTATGCTCATAATAATACTCTTGGACACCTCAAATCTGGTTGCACTGTTTCTTGGAAATATGCCTATCTCGGTTTATATTAAGTACCAATTTATTTTTGAGAAGGGGGCTTGTACTCTAAAATCGTATAGGAAAATAAGTTTCCTGGAGCTTCACCGGATGCTACGCTAAAATTTGGCCTTGCCGTCGGTTGAAATTTTGGATTTTCAGGAAATATCTCTGTTATAAGCTGTCTGAATCACAAAAGTTGGAAGCCATATCAGTAACTTCCAAACTTTGAGACCTAATGACATGTTTCAGCAGTTTAAAAGTACACTTCATAAGTTTACATAATACATTTACATCTACAATAAAATTTTATTGGGTTTGAATATTGGCATGACTATGAGAAAGGAAGTACCATTAGTTGTAGGTGAAGTGAGCCCTCACTTGTTAGGAGTGGGATTGAGTGACGACACAGCGCATGCAAACAGATTTTATCATGATAATAGTTATGCCCCATTCGTAGTGCGTTTACAGGGTAATTGAAACAGCAGCAGTTCTGGGAAGAAAAAAGATAAATACAGGCACCAAATACCTGTTACATAAGATTCAGAGACATCATTGTGATTTAGTCCCTTGCAATTAGAAATATATCTAATGTCAGAAATGTCTGTGCTGGGTAATATTGTGGTGTATTGGTTTTGCTGTTCCATTAGTTTGGTTGACATAGCAAGAGTATGTGCTGGGTGATATCGTTCATTTTGCTGTTCCATTAGTTTAGTTGACATAGCATTATGCTTCATTAGCGACAGGCAAACACCAATTATCTGGGAAGGTACGACTGGAAGGTATGATGTCGACCTTGAGTGTTCATTGCTCTGTGATCAGAAATTGTTGACATTACTGTGATGACAATGGGTACAGCAATATTATTGACATTGTAATATGGATAAGTGGCCTAAGGTGGGTGGTTGATATACTTGTATTGAAAAATGGTACAGTGACCTAATGCTGTCTTTACACCCCCATTTTAGCCTTTTTCTTGCAAGAAATATATTCTTGGCTGAATTTGTTTGCATGGGATCCTAATAATTTGAAGAAAGAAGTTCTAAATGTAGAGACATAGAAAGTCTATTTTGATTGGTTACTCAGAGGGGTATGGACCAATCAGAGATACTGTATTCTAAAAGGTGGTAGACCTCGGGTTATGATACAGGCAAAAATAAGATCATCAAAATAACAGAAATTTGTCCTTTCCATTTACACTTAGGAATTCCAACAATTGAAAGCTTAGCTTCTGTATTTATGACATGATTAAAGGTGCATGTTCCGATTGTCTTTGGGACCTCCCCCCATTTACCCGGAAGTAGTATCAATTTTGATATCAGATGAAAGGCCGTATTTTTCTCATTGTCCTCCTGAAATTTGAGCCTTCAAATCCATTTCATTCCCAAGATATAAACAAAAAAACACTGTTTTAATGGTTAACCATCAATATTAGCACAGTATTGAATAGGGCTTCGCAATATGCATTATTGCTTCTATCATAAAATACCGCAAGTTTGTTTCCCACGGTACTTGATGGGGCGTGTGTGCAAGTGCCAGGCTCTCATATCAAGTAGAGAACACAATAGACATAATTTGGAACAAGCACCTTTAAGGAAAATGAGTTAGATGTCACTAATATTGCTTTTGAGTTATAAACCAAATGAGGTGGTAAATTCTTACATGTTTTTGGAAAGGCAAGGATTTTATTGGTCCATGGAAGCTTATGTGATACATACATTTTGTTCATGAAATTAAAACATAAGATCAAAACCGACTGGAATTTTGAGAATAAGCTTTTCTCAAGGATATGTAGTGAGCCATAAACAAAAACAAATGGTGCCAAAATTAAAAAATGCTCCTTAAATTATTATTATTATTTTAATCTGTATATTTCACTATTTTCATTTATTATTGTCTTCCTATTTTGCCATTTCCTGTATTTGATTTATTAATACTGCCCAACCCTAATGTTCAATTTGTAGATAATAAATATTTTTGAACTCAATTTGAGTGGAAGTTTTAGAGTCCAACACCCACCATATATATACTTAATTATTTCAAACATTGCAAAAGATATAACACAGTGCCTCGCTCTTCAAAGCATGTACAACAATAATGCATCTAATATGTAAAAACAAATCAGAAATTAAAGTAATAAAGTGTTTTGCACTTAACAAGTTATTTTTATCCAATTCAACATTTGTTCATTTGATAATAGCAAATCAAAGAACAGCTTTTGGCCATGGTTCAACTGGTACATCAACAGAAGCACATTGCATGTGCATTGTATACGATTGAACACATGTTGAAGAATTCATAATGGGGCAAAAATTCTTTTAAAAAAATTGGGAATGAGAAGTGGCTTGTAAATACAATATTTGAAAGGAAAAGAAGCCTATATGTTTTATAACTCCCTGAGTTATATAACTCACCTTAGATATATTTTAATATAACACCCCTGAGTTTGGGAGGGTGGGCAGGTGTTGTGGCTCATCCACTCTCACCAATGTGGATCGGGTTCGATCCCCTGCGGAGCCTGTGTGATACATGAATTTGGTTGCCGAACCATACCCGTCATTGCAGGTTTTCTCCGAGAACTTCTGTTTCCTCCTGCATCTAAAATTGGACTCCTTCAAAATAAAGCCTTCCTTGTCATTCTGGATTTACTTGTTGTGTTGTAGCAGCCTAAGGCGCTCCACAGCGGCGCCCTAAGCACTTCGGTGGATTTGTCGTGCATTATAAGAATTAAATATTATTATTATTATTATTATTGTTATTATTATTATTATTATTATAGTTAAGAAACTGTGCAATTAGCTAAATGGAGAAAATGAATTTCAAGCTCAAAATAAACAAATCAATTTTTAATAAGTGGTTCATGTGAGGTGTATTCAAAGAAATGCAAGAAAATGAGAAGAAAAGTGTAAAACACAAAAGTGAAAAACTGATTACATGTGCTACCCTCTTTAGTTACAAAATGACGATGAATAAAGGTCTTCCATTTCACTCATACATAGCTTTGAAAGACACTATCATTGATCCACACAAAAGAGTCAAAATATTTGAAATTTGCAGAAGTAATTTAAAAGTAAAGGACAAGTTTGTAGAATTCTCATAAGTTATTTTCCAACTAAAAATTGGCAGAAAAGGGAGAAAACAGCAGTGTTCAAAGATGTGAATCTGCATTCAATTATGTTTTGTACAGACAGTAAATGACTAAAATAAGCAATTTTGTCCTTAGTAGGTTGCTTTTGGTCTTAAAACTTGTAGGCTGTGTTAGGATACCTATATTTGTTACAGATATATGCAAATCTGATTTTTGATGATTTTTTTTTATTTTCTGGGGTGATCTACATTTGACAGGCTATTTTGAAACATTCATCCCATGTGCATGTTCTTCTTAAAATCTTAAATGTACTTGGAGTATGGTACATGGCACTTAGAGAACATTCAAGGTCTCCATTTTTCCATCTGATTTCTGGCTATAGTTCATTATTAAACCGCTTGTTTCTACTGAGCAGGGATTTTCGGTAAATACCAAAAATGCCGCTCATGCAGGGCAACAGTCTCCAGTAGAAACAAGACTGGTCACCTAAATTTTGGTCAATGTTTTCCCTTTTTCCATTCACTGTGATCTACCTAAAGAGGTGGGTGATAAATACCGGGTGATGCCTTATGCTAACTTAAACTAGAAACACGCTAATAGGTAGTATACTCTATAAACCTAGAAGTACAAAGTAAATTAATCAATGCGCTGCACAACATTATCGCGCCTTACTACAAAGCGCGCTTATACACGCTTAGGCGCAGTCTAAAACGTGTGCGATTAAGACACAGCGCATGATGTAAGAACAAAACAGATCTCTTACACAGATACACAAAATACTGGTCATAAAAGTTGACAAATACCAGGCATTCCTTGTGAGACTTGTGTGGGAGTTTATTGATTACTTTGTACTTCTTGGTTTACAGAGAAAAGTACATTGCAGGATAATTTGTGTGGAAATTTATACTCAATTTTGAAGTGCATGGACATAACTAGTCAGCCCATACTGTCTGGGTCTACATTATCATGTATCTATTAATGCTCTTTGTGTCTCTGTCTTAGTATCTTCATGTCTGTATAAACCTATCAACACTTTCTATATATGATTCTTCTCCTGGAGTTGCCCATGAATTTCTAATGAAAGTTGGTGTGGATTGACATTTGTCAGCATTTTATGTATAAGGCATGCTTTTATCCCCCCAGTTGTGTTAGTAGAGAGGCCACATCCGGTTATGGGCACTTTTGCTCTACCAAATTTATAGAGAGCTTCTATTGCTGTTCTTTTATTTCAGCAGACTCCATCGTTTTGAAGTTTTTATTTTAAATTTTGTTTTTAAATGTTGCATATCTTTGTTCAAATAATTTTGATGTGGTTTATATGAAAGTTCTGTTCAATTTACTTTTAAAGTTGCAGCCATTTGAAGAATTGGCATTTTTTGGAAGAATGAAGAAAAATACTAGACACATTTTTTAAACCCAAAAAGTTCAAATTGACATCATTTTCAGAATTGCCAGCTGAGAAATATTAAAAACAGAAATACTGTTGAATCTAATGAACACCATGAGAAGTTCTATAAATTTGGGTTAAACTGAAAGCTTAACTAGAATATAAAAAATATTTTTTTGCTTAGCGTGAAAAGATGTTTTTATGAACAGCAGTTCAGGCTGGTAGAAATCTATGGCTAGGCAATTGAGACAATAGACAATAGAATATAGATACAATAGCTGTCTTCAGTAGATAGCATCTCTCACATCTAGGTTCAGTTTGGCAGAACTTCAAGACTTAGCTGCAGTCATGATCTCTCCAAGCAGGTGGTATTTATGCACATATCTGATAGAAAAGCAAAAGCAAAAAAAAAGAAGTATCAATGAATCAGATAATATCCTTCTGCCATCTGGGATAAGCAAGATATATGTATTGTATGTTCAACCTGCTTATGATATTGTAACTAGGCCTGGCAAGACAGTTTGTTCAACATATTCCCATATCATTGGTTTTCATTTGTTTTATAATTTATAACCATCTATTCCCAAAAATTATTTTTCATTACTATTTAATCACTCTTGAGCCAGCTATGGGACCCACCTTAACTTTAGACCTGGGTTTAAACTGGGGTTCCTCCTTCATGAGGGGGACCTGGTTACGGGCCTGATGGTATGGCAGCGATGGACTGTTTCGGCCCATCCATGAGGAATTTTCTCACCCATTACATAATTTTTTCATACTGTGTTAAGAGGAAAAAGGTCAATCCATGAAGGTCTAAGCCTGGTTTAAACCCAGGTCTAAAGTTAGACTCCCAGACAAAATGTTCTTATCAAGTTCAAGTTCATAAAAGATAACAGTCAAGATAAGAAAACAGCCTAGATAATGATTAAGATGTGAAAATACAGGCAGTAATTTTAAGTGTAAATTCTCCCCATTACAGGTAAGGCCTTGGGGAATATGGAAGTCAAGCAGAACTAATTAAAGGTCATAAATCAAAATATTTAAAGCGCTAAGGCATTCACTGTCATGTATGTAAGCGCTGAAGTACAACAACCCTAGGGCTGTACAACACTCTATTCCCAATCAGCTGATTCACATCAAATAGTCTTTTCTCAGTCCTCTTGTACATAATGTGTGAGCTCATAAAGGGATATGAAGTTTGTGAATTTAAAGCATGATGTTCTTAAAATATACAACTGGCATTGATTTAGGAGAGTATTGGAATTATCCACATTTTGAAATAACAATTTTTATAATTAAAATCATGAATCCCTGATGTCAATTAGCCTGGCTGTATTGATAATTAAGCAGATTTGAGGAGTTAAATGAAGGACAACTCCCTCCTTTTGAGGAGTTAAGTGAAGGACAACACCAAATTGAATGGAAATCCACTCTTTTTTGAAGTGATTTTCACACTTATTTGAGTGGAAATTTGCTCTTTTAAAGTACAAAACCACTCATTTTAGAGTAGTTTACAATTTTCACTTGTTTACATTTAGGCAGTATAAAGAGCGGAGACAGGGACGGTAAAGAAATAACTTCAATGGCACATACCTGAAGTTAATGACCTCTTTTAGTTGTGTGCAGTCAATGGAATATATTGGTAGAGGTCTCTCACTGATGATCCTCATAGTAGCAATATATACTCAAGTCGTCTTTGCATTGAAAAATTGCTGACCAATCTTGGCTCCAGCATGATAATTTATTTCCTCCTTAGAGGGCTATGGTCCAATCGCTTATAGTCTCGTCCCTAGAACCCCAGATTTTACCGAAAGTAGTCAAAATTTTGGTGTCTGAAGAAAGATACTATTTTTCTCATTTACCCTGTAAAATATTATGGTTAACTCGGATGTTTGGTGTGGATGTTATTAGCAAAAAGTGCCCAATTTTGCTCGACCAAAATCAATTTCACAGAGTACTCTATGGGATTACAAAATTAATTTTTTAGCTCTCAAATCAAAATGGGTTGAAATATCGGCACAAAACTTTACAGATGGGGTTTTGGGGTAAAACATGAAAAATTTATATATTTAAATCAGGTCATCCCCTTTTAATAACAAACAGCATAACCAGCTAAACCAGAAAGTGTGAAATTTTATTTTGAAGTGAAGACTTGATTCAGTCTATCTCTCCTTTAGACACTGCATTTACAAGTCTTTTTGTGACGGCAATTCCGCTATTATTTTGTCGCACCTTTTGTAACCAGTAGTACACGGTGAGCTTTTGATCTCTGAAGTGCTAGGAACCAATATCTGTATTGGGTATTTGTACATAGTGATGATGATTACAACTTTTCTTAAAGTTTGCATCACAGCGTTGTATTGTGTGATCACGTCTGTAAAAATGTGCATCAAATTTGCAAGAATTTCTTTCAATAGAGAAATTATCGATTCAATTAAGTAAGAGTGCAATAACAAACAAGATCTACAAGACCAATGTATTTGTATGTACATATGTTTAGATATTAAAGTAGTGCTGGGCTGCTGGCACAAGTACCTACAGATTAATCTGCTGATAAAATTGATTGTTTGCTTTTTTTGTAGAAATGACAAAAATTAAGTTTATTTTAAATGGTATTAGTTCCTGTAGTGACCTGGCTGTTTTCTTTTCAAGCTGTCTCTCCAAGTCTCTCACTATTAAGCAAGATTTAGGGAACAACATGCAATTGAACGGTTGGTGAAATTCTCCTATAAAGCACTATAAATTCAACACCCCGATTTCTTGAATCAGATGAAGATAGAAGAATTCATAAACGTTTATTTTGAGAGAAATATTAAAAACATGCATTGATATTTGTCATTGCATGGTGCATATTTATGTTAATGAGGTTTGCAGTACTTTAAACTTTTACCGCAATGTGGATTGATTAATTTTAGGGCAGTTGTGTGCATTTTTCCTTAGAAAACATTACCACATTAAATTTCATGCCGTTTTCAGATTTTCTTGTACAAAATGTCTGCTGTAATAACATTTATGAATTATATTTTTTAGTTTCTCGTGGCTCTCTGAGGTTCTCAACCTTAACAAGTACTACTGCACTGAGTGTGAAAATGCAGTAAATCCCAGATGTCGCAAAAAGGCAACAACAAATGTGTATTTTTGGATGGATGTTCAGATCTAGATGTGGAAAAAAAATGTTACCCAAAATGTTAAAGCAATATTAGCACATTTTTTTGAGAGTGCCCCCACTGTTTTCAAAAAAATTGAGATCTTTACACGGTTGCATTGGTAACTGGCTAGTAAACTATACCTGTGAAGGTTAAGCTTGAAATGTCTGTGTCTCACAAACGAAGGAAATTTTGTAATAGAAGAATTATTATCGGAGATCTCCGATAATAATTCAACTGCTGCTGGAAACAGCCTTCCAATGTGAAATAGCCGGGAAATAGCACCATGTACGTCCCGGGGATTTTGGTCGGGTACCCATGCCTCGTCCCCAAAAGATGGACTAACTGCAATGCGGGACTACCGCTAGGGTATCACATTCACATAAGCAATTATAGTCCCGCTAGGGGTATCAAATTCAGTGGTGATTGTGACTGGTTTACTGATGCAATAGAAAAATTAATAATAAGAATATGTAATACTGTGTGATTTGTATAGCGCGCCTTACATTGAAAACACAACCCCAAGGCGCATACAAAAATAGAGATACCAAAATATAAACGTACATACAAAACCTTAAAACTACATAAAAATGCATAATTAACCACGCTAAAGAATTACATACTAAAATTTTTAAATGACTAATATGTCTACATCTATACATCAAAATAATTATACAATAATAAAAACATGCCCGACATGTCACGACTAGATTGGACATAGATACTCCATAACATACTCCATTTCGTACATAACCAAAATACCACAGTAATTTACATCAAAATGAGATCATAAAAAATGACATTGCACCAACTTATCGATTAAAAAGATTGTTTTCATTAGGTCTTGAAACACTGCACAGATTGCCACGTCTAACGAAATTGGGCAAACTATTCATTCACAGGCGCAGCGATGGAAAAAGCTCTTTTTCCATAACTGGATTTTGCAGTTCGAGCCACACGCGGAATCTGAAGAAGTCCTTTTGAGCTCGATCTTAAATTTCGCGAGGGAAGATATGGAGTGAGAAGTTCATTGATATAGATAGGGGCCAGATTTGCTAGAGACTTGTAGACCAACAATAGCATCTTGAAGAGAATTCGCTTTCTAATCGGCAACCAATGCAAGTCCCTAAGGATAGGCTGTATGTGTTCACGTCTTCTAGCACCCATAACCAGACGTGCTGCCGAATTTTGTACACGCTGTAACTTTGCGATATCTACGTCAGGCAGTCCATAAAGCAAACAGTTACAATTATCAAGTCTCGACGATATAAAGGCGTGGACGAGACGCTCTGTAGTGGACCTATCGAGATATTTCCTAATCTGGCTGATAGTACGCAGTGCCTGATAGGCTGAACGACACACATTACTGACATGACTTGACATGGTAAGGTGACTATCGATAAATACACCGAGGTCCCGGACGCCATCAACAGGTTTAATATCAGCAGTGCCAATTTGGATAGATGGACCAGAGTTTTTGGACTTAAACCGAGACGAAATATGCAATATTTCAGTCTTTGCGTCGTTGATCTTAAGCTTGTTGGATGTTGCCCAAGCCCTAATGTCAGAGACACAGGCTTCAATAGAAGCTTTTGCTTTTGTTATAGCTGACGGATCAAACATAATGTACACTTGTGTATCGTCTGCATACACCATTCCGCTAATACCGTGAGCAGTCAAAATATCCTGAATTGGACCCGAATACAAAATAAATCCTAATGGACCAATCACAGATCCTTGCGGAACACCGTAGATTAAAGGATGATTTTCTGAAACAGTCCTGCCGATGACAACTGATTGATCACGCTCAGCAAGGTAGGACCTGAACCAATCAAGTGCAACTTCAGTGACCCCATATCTTTCTTTCAAACGAGTTAGCAGCATGTTGTGATCTATGGTATCAAACACGGCGGATAAATCCAGGAGTATAAGTAACACCTCCTTATTGTCATCCACCGCGCGGAGAAGATCGTTTTGCACACTTTTTTAGCTTTGAGTGCATAATGGCCAAAAATCAATGCACGTGGCACACTTAGTTTGACAACGAATAATGGCACAAGACCCTCAGGGGCGTGTGACATTATGAGTCGGTCAAACTGATGCAAGTGCATTGGTTTTTGCACAAGAAACTGAAAATATGCAGACATTAACCTAATTCATAAATGTCATACAGCAGGACATTTTTGACAAAAAATGTGAAAATGTCATGAAATTCAATGCAGTAAAGTAATGGTTCTAAGGAAAAGATGCACACCTGCCCATAAAATGAATCAAGACAATGTTACACTAAAAGTTTTCTTAAACACATTTGCTACGTACGCTCATAACATATGCCACCGTGCATTGACAATATCAATGCATGATTTTCTCCAATCATATTTCTTCTCTGATAATAAATGTTTATGAATTAACTTCAAAGAGAGAATTGGAGAGAGTGGAACTTTGGAATTACCCATAGATATAGAAAAAAGGAGATGCTGTACGCCCGTGTTGAAGAATAGGCGGCCATCGTAACCATGTTTGAAATTATAATTATTCATTACGGTCATCCATTCGAAACGCAGGGGCGGGATTCGTGGTGGGCCCCCTCTATTGAGAAAATCCTAGATGCCGCCCCTGAAACGCGCATGCATACCCGCATGAACTGTAACCTGTTGGCTGGAAATGGTACATCGTTCTATGCAAATGCGTGAAAACATGAATAAATTGGTACACCAGATTATGGAAATCAGGGAATATTAATAAATGTTCATCCACGCTATGGAAATAAGTACGCATTGCGGCAAAAGATGGTTATGGCTTTTGAGCTGGCGTTCGCCATCTAGTGTTATAATAGAAGTGGAATTACCTCAACACATGTCAGGTCAAATGTATCTGTGGGACATGTGGGATCATTGGGGACATAATTACACTAACGTAATTAATCCTGCATGTTTTTGCATGGCTTTAATTTGTAATATTAATTGCTATTAATCAATTTCTTAAGCTCAAGGGGGGAATGGAGGATTTGAGGGGAATCTGATTTTTTTTTTGTGAGTGAGAAGAACACAACATTTATCAAGGAGAGAGGGGTAACACAAACTTTTAAATGGAGAAATATCATGGAAATTAGGGGGATGAATGCAAGTCTTTAAAAAGAAGCAAAGGGGGAACAAAAATTATTTTGCTGAAAAAGTTAAAATCCTCCACCCCCACCCCCCCCCCCGGCATAATAATGACCACACCCTAAGGGACGATAATCGCCTGCAGGACCCAAAGGGTAATATCACAAAATATTCGTGCTGCAATTCTTTGATCTCATGTGTAAAATGTCTTTACCCACAAAAATAAAATGGTTTAAACGAGTAAATACGCTATCCATTTGTGATTATTTGTAAGCTTTCCATAGATTTTGAGCAGCAAGACAAGCCAGACACAAATAAGCAAGCATTTGACCAAAAAACTGAGTATGCAAGGACCCTTATGATACAAAAAACCATAAAGCATGGGAAAATTGGGGCCTAGTTTCCAAATAATTCATTTCCTTGACTGGACGGAGCTAATAAACCTTACATGGTATATTGCACGGTCGGTCAATATTCTTGTTGTTTTCAGCGGGCTACAGAAAGTGCATTTACATTGGTTGTGTAATGTAATGAGAGGTGTTATGCCATTTCAGCTTTCAGGTGAGAACACTTTTAAACTGTGATTGGGAGCTTAGGTGTGAAATTTTCCATGGTTAACTAACTAGAGAAAAATCTTAGAGGGATTGAGTACTATTGCTTGCATTGCGTGGTGTTTAGAAATATCAATTGTTCCAAATTTAGGTGTTAATCACATTGTTCATTAATCCAAGACAAGGTTTACTCATTTACTTGAAACTTAGACTTTAAAATGTAGTACCAACACATAATTTGCACATAAATACTAGTTTCAAATGCAAACTCAAATTTTCCAAACTTGGCTGATTGTCAAAATAAACTCTGGAATAGTTGGTGAAAAAGGTTAAGTAGAATGAACTTAAATGTTCTCTCAAGTCAAATCCAATAATTTACTCCTTGCTAGTTTTTCGTTTCCTACTAGTCTTCTTGAGACTCAGCTTCACTGCTCACTGGCAAAATTGCTTGGCCTTCGATGCATTGGGGATAGAATTAGTAGCTGACCATAGGAGGGTTTCTTATCTAAAAGCTTTTTATCTTTATTCATGATCTTATCACACCTATGATAGATAGCTTTGTAAAATAATTTGATTACTGAGTAGATTCTAAAAATACCAAATCAGGGTTGCTGGTACTAGTAGGCGTGCAAATCTTGTGAATGGACATAGCACAGGTGAGTATGGCTTGACCGGCTATACTCTGCATAATTATTATAATGTACATGTATCAATATAGACCTCTAAGAGATAAAATGATTCCATTCGTAAAATAAATTAAAAAAATAAATAAATAAAAACATCACAGGATCAAAATCGTGACAAAAAAATATGATATGATCAGGGTAGCACAAAAGATCCAGAAAATATACTATAATTGGTTATAACATTTGCGGGTTTCGAACCAGTGGTTCTCAGTTTGGCAGTCGGTAGCACTACTGACTAAGCCAACTGGGAGAGTTACTTCAAATCTTGGACACAAAGCAAATAAATCCGTACCATAATCATTGCAGGTGGTTAGCGAGTTTACAGTACACGGTTTACAGTCACAAAAATGCCCTTTTCTTGATTTTCTTTCATTTTAAACATGTTTCATTACTAGGGATGACATTTACAGTGTTTTCATCATTAATGTCGATGCAGAATATAGTGAACGTTTAGGGCAAATTTGACGCGCTTTACACCATCCGAAACAGAAAGTAATTGTATACTAGATTAATAATTTAGTTTTCGAGTGGTAAGCGTTCTAACAATGTGTGTTTCTATGGTGTAAAGCGTTGTGTAATCGTGATGAATTACACGTCAAAACCTCGTACCTAAAACACAGAGTCGGCAACAGCACTTGTCACTTCGATGTGAATGACACGGTATTCGGTAGAGTGGAAGGGTTGTAAAAGTGTGCATTTGCCGTTATACCAGATTAGAGCAATGTGTAAAAGTTGGCCGACAAAAGTGACGTTACCCATTTGTTTTACATTTCAACCTTAATTCACTCAAAAGATAAATATTCAATGTTATTTGATATTATATCCCCCCCCCGCCATTTGCTTTTGCAATGTTTCTTTTTACACTGATATGTGTAATTGGGCATTTCTAAGTTGATAAATTCAAAATGTTGAAGAAAAAAGACAGATTTTCGCTCTCCCCAGCGTAGTCCCATCCTCACACACTTTTGACGATACTCCGTTGGAGTTGATTTGTTTTGTTGTTTGTTTATTTTCTGTCTGTAAGTAGTTTGTTTTGGGATCTTTGTTTTGTTGTTTATTTTCTCAGTCTAAAGCATGGAGGCAGGAAAAGGAAAAAGCATAGCGATACGTAATATCAGGGCGCCTTAATGACGAATATGCGACTATACAGTAGTTGTGCAGTCAAAGTCGCGGACAAAACCGCGACCGAATGAAGACGCAACACAAAGAATTATCTCTCACCCAGAGTGAAAAGGAACGTACCGGCTACAATGGTGAAGGAAAATACAAGTTATTTATTGGGAGACTTATGTGTAGGAGATATTGAATACTTCACACTTCCAGGTGTGTAGAGGGTAAAAATCATCCGACAGCCGTGTTTCTTCTGGCATTCTCGTGTGCAGTCGGTATAGGACGGAGACCCAAGATCATCATGTTGCGGTGGGTTTGTGTCTTGGGGTGACTTTTTTCTGTTTAAATCATTTTTTTTTATGGTGCACAATATTTCAGCATTTATTGACGATATATTTGCCATTTATTTGGTGGTTTGGCCAATTCCGTGATGAAAGTAGCTTAGTATTTCAATAAGGAATCATGCTGTAACACGGTGTTTCTTCTGCTGTCAATTTTATTTATTTGAAATCTTATTTAAAAAAAAAAAAAAAATTACCTCATAGCCTATACAATTCTATGTCCTTAGATTTGGAGAGAAAGTCTTTACACGATATGCACGAATACTACTTTACTATTTTGGTGGGTGATATTTTGAGTGCTTATGTGTGCGTGTTAACGTAAATTATGAACGGTCCCTTATTGCCAATTTAAATTTGCCAAAAAGAGGTTATGTGAGTGTACTATCATTGTGGGGCTTAAATCCTGCAAATTTGGTATCTCTATCGTGTTAGTTTTTATGATATAGTAAAAAACGTGAATTAGATGTATTTTGATTTGCCTCAGACAATCATCAAAAAAAATTTGGAACACGTGATGCAATATATGGAATCCTTGCCATGTGCACATTAAATGATATCGAATTTGGGTAAGTCATAGTTCTTTAGAAAGCAGAGGCCTTCCCTTTTACCAATTCTTCCCCACTCCCCATCAATCAATGTGGCGGGCTTGGGGAAGCTGTTGACAACGACCGGATCAAACATTGGAAGTGGGGGAGAGGGGGTCACTTTTCCGAAATCGGTCAAAGTGGAACCAAAATTTGTTCGAGGGATGTAGTTCTTGTAGAAATAAATACAATTTGCATGCCAATTCAAGATGTTAGGTTTTCCGGTTGAAAGACCTTATGTCGGGCATGATTGGTGTGTCTGTCTGTGGGATGTGTCAAACATTTGGTATACACCTTTTGTTGACACTTTTTCAACTACTGTAACTTTTAGTGCAGGTAATGGGATCAAGTTCATACTTGGTATGCTTATAATTGAGACAAGGGGTCTTATTGGGCGGTAAAACATAAGGATGTTCAAATGTGTCATTGGGGCACTTGGGGTCATTATATTGCAGGTCTGTGTGTGTTCCCTTTTGGTTAGGTTGACTGTTTTTTTGTATCTCCTGCCCAATGCTTGGCTAATTGAGGGCAAAAACCAAAGTTTTAATTATCAATTTATTTCAGAGAGGGGGACTTTTACCCTAAAGTCGCAGTTCCCTTCAGTTCAAATTTGGGAGTTTCAGGAAATGGGGACTACTCCTCTGTTATATCTCTGTCGATAAATGGCATTGTTTGAAACTCCATCCGTTGGTTTTCCCGCACAAATCAAATGCTACGATCGAAGTTTTAACACTGACCAAAGCCACACTTAATCAGAAGAACCATTGGCCCAAGGTCCATATGTGGTGTACCTCAGATTGTGGTGAGAGGTCACGTGGGCCGGTTAACGGGGCATTCTTTGAAAATCTATCCATTCGGTTCCCACCACAATCCAATGCAATGATCAATTAATTTGGTCATATAAACACTGACCCAAATCCAGAACTTAAATATGGGGTTTAATTGGGTCTAGAATCCTTTATGTTCAGTTTCTTTCATATTCTATTGGATCTATTTGAGACACATGGACAGGGGATTATGTCATGATGGTATGATTTTAGAGATGATTGTGTGTCTTATAATAATAAAAAACAGATTAATTGTTTACTGTCACTTGGAATCCTTGTCATTGTTAAAAAGAAGTGAAATAACCTTTAGTAGAAAGAATTGTGTTCAATTTGTAAGATAGGCTGAAAATGTAAAATTGACCTGAATTGAAACGTTTGGAATTCAATTGGACCACCTTGGTTTTTATGTATATTACACACAAACCCTGTTTGATTATGAGGTTAAAGTCACATATCAAGTTCAAAGGTCATATCAGTCAGTTGTAAGATGGCTGAAAGTGTAAATTGACTTCCACTGAAAATTAAAGGTCAAATGGGAATTCCCAACTTGGTTTGGATTTCCATGCAAACCTCATTGGTTTATTAGGTCAAAGGTCACATTCAGGTGACACAAGCGGTTCGAGGACCGCAATAATTTTTTTTCTGTCACTTTATCCACAAAGTTACTGAAAAACTTAATTTGTAAAAAATTCTGGGAAGAAAGCCTCAATTCCTGACTAACTGAATTTGTATTTTATTTCCAGGTTTTAACTTAGTTACTAGAAGATTATTTAAATGGTAAAAATTGCACACAAAGTTGAATTTTGCCAAGTAAAAAATATTAGTGGTTGTGACATGTTTTAGGGTATCAAAATTAGCAAGAAAGGTGTGTGCACACTACTGTCATGTGAAAACCAACGACCTGAATATGGTGATTGATTCCAAGCCCGTGGCATTTTGAATGTCTTCCAGTCTTCCTTCAACCACGTGAAATGTATGTGTAAAACTCTACATTTCTGTGACAATCTGGCACCCTCT
This sequence comes from Ophioderma brevispina, assembly GCA_023653785.1. Classification (NCBI taxonomy): domain Eukaryota; kingdom Metazoa; phylum Echinodermata; class Ophiuroidea; order Amphilepidida; family Ophiodermatidae; genus Ophioderma; species Ophioderma brevispina. The sequence goes on along the minus strand of JAMKCH010002299.1, from coordinate 1,300 downwards.
CTAGCAAACCAGCGAGGAAACAAACCCTTGAATTTTTGTTGAGAGTGGTTGTACTCGGCCGCCTTATATAGCAGGTAAAAAATCCTGTATTCAAAATAATGATGACTGTGGCTAAGAGTTGGCATAAATTTCCTGTTTTACAGTAATTTTATCAGTGTTACAAAAACATTTAATTTAAAATTCATAGTTTTGTTTTATAAAATAAATATGAGAACTATCACCTGTCATAGATTATCTGTCAAAAAGAAATTGGAACACCATTTCTCAAGTGATATTATTTCTACATGCAATTATATAGGTATAACTTTTCGTCTAAAATATGGATTAGCTCCAGATTTTAATTCAACTTCCCAACTTCGTTCTAACAAAAGGGTAAAAGTTGCCTATTGAGATGTGTTTTGCAAAAAGACCACTTTGCACGGGCTTAAATTGTGAATTACAAAACTCACTTGCAGGGCTTAAATTGTGAATACCAAGGGGAATTTAAGTAAAATACAGTTAATTAAACATTTATTTAAAAATCATTTTGATTAGAGGTTTAAAGTGTCTTCAGCGATTGCTATTGTGGAGATGGAGAAAAATCCAATTTTTTTGTGGTCGGAATTTTTGTTTGTAGGAACTATTGTCCAATCTGATACAATAAAGGTAAAGTTAGTCCCTGGGGATTCTCAGATTTGGTCGGGTCAGTAAGCCTGTGGTTGGACTTGAACCATTTCTAACGATTGGCCTATTAGTAGGGTCAAATCAGGGGTCCCGTGACAATGGAGAGCAAAGGTTCGTTTGATGAGGATCTTTGTTACTTGGGTATAAAACAATGAGCTCCTAGCCCCTCGCAAAAGTGTGGGGACACCCAGTAGAGTGAAATCCAAAATGGCTGCCGGCGGCATTTTTGAAAGTAGAAAATTGTGTATCTATTAACACAGTTACTTACAAACATGGAATAAATATCTTTTTTTACAATTTGATGATCAGAAGTCCATTCCGACAGTTATTTTTTTAATCCGGTGGTCTCTTTACTGTGAAATCCAAGATGCCGCCACTGTCTATGTTAAATATATCCAATATTCAGATAATCCAAACAGTTCACCTTTAGAAGAACGTTAATGTATTGTTTTCTAGTGTTTTACCTGTCCAGAAACCCATTCCAGGTTTAGTTTGATAAACTGGAGGTCACAGCACTAGGTAGAAATCCAAAATGGCTGCCAAAAAACAAAAAATTAGAAAATTGTGTATCTCTTGAACAAGTAACTACAAAGCATGGAATAAGTTCTTTTGACTAATGTATAATCAGAAGTCCATT